>CM041777.1:65741978-65826487 GCA_023374045.1 Limonium bicolor | reverse complement strand
ATCCTTGAATCTGCATAGCTTTCATGAAGAGCATGGGTAGTGCTGTGATTTCCAATTTTATTATACATATGCTTGTTATAAAAGTAATCAGTTTTTGGTGTATCTATATTCAGGTGTAAAGCGCCTTTTGCCATTAGTTCACTAACTGATTTTCTTTTTTGATAATATGCTATCTTCCTGTTTATATGTAGGTTAATGATGCCCCTCTAAAGTATTGCAATAATATTTTTCTGGCTATAGCACTTGCCTTTACTTTGTGATTGTCTCCCGAAATGTCCTTTAATGGATTACATTACATACTATTTTCCAGACGTGTAATGAAATTAGACAGAGCTGTAATTTTCGTTTGAGCTAGATGCTGGCTGAACTCCATGTGTTTAATATAATTGGGATCATGCAACGATTGTGATATATGTTCTGTTTGCATTATTGGTAGATCCATTCTGTATGGCACCTCCGAAGGCCCTTGAAGCTATTGGAAAGGCCTTGAGCTTGCAGTATGAAAGATGGCAACCAAAGGTGAGGTCAAATGTGTTTTTGAATTTGTGATTTTATATCCGGTAAATAGTGGCAGAAACTTGTAAGAACAGCATGCTTGGTAGTAACAATCTGGCAGTCGTGAAAAGATAATATGAACACTAAGAAAACTATAACTCAAATGATTATACGTTCAGAATAGATATATCACCTCCGCTATTCTTGTTGCTACCTTATGCTTTTTTTATTTGATACTAACTTGCTGAATCCTGGCAGGCCCGCTACAAGTACCAGCTTGATCCAACTGTCGAAGAAGTGAAAAAACTTTGTAATACCTGTCGAAAATTTGCTAAATCGGAGAGGGTTCTATTTCATTATAATGGTCATGGTGTGCCAAAACCAACTCAAAATGGCGAAATATGGGTCTTCAACAAAGTATATTTTTCAACAAGTAATACTTGTTTCACTTTGTTGTGTAGATACCTATGTGAGGATGACCTTCAAATTAAACTGATCTTTTGTGGGCAGAGTTATACACAATATATCCCACTGCCTATTGGTGAGCTTGATTCATGGTTGAGAACGCCTTCAATATATGTGCTTGATTGTTCTGCTGCTGGTCACATTGTTAACGCTTTCTTGGAGGTATGTAACATCTTGCTTTTGTGCCAAAGATACAAATTATTTGAATTATCTGGAAACTAGCTACTATTAGTCAGATGGTGACTATCTAATACATATTCTATGACTGAAGCTGGAAGTGGCCGCAACTTCATCTGGGTCTACGAGAGATTGCATTTTGCTTGCAGCCTGTGAAGCACATGAGACTCTGCCGCTGAGTGCTGAATATCCTGCTGATGTGTTCACTGCCTGTCTTACAACACCATCCAGATGGCTTTAAGATGGTACTCCTCCGTTCAACAATATTTGTCGTTTTAGAAATTTGCACTTATTAAGAAAAGTAGAAAATGACGCATGTACCCCTACTTTTTACTTTTCAATCTAAATAATAATTAATTTTGTGCTGAATAGCAGGGTCAAAAGTGGAAAAAAGTGTTTCAAAAAGCTAGAATGCCTTATATTTTTGAACAAAATTACATCCTAAAATGACAACGGAGAGTATTAATTATGCTCTTGTCCTTGTACCTTCTTACCAATTTCCCTAGATCTTCAAATTGTGCTATCGTAATCTGTTAACATGTATCATTGAAAACCTTTTGGTGTTTCAAAATACAAGTCATTCACCATACTCTTGACCATATCTGGAAAGTGATCAACTATAAAATGCTGGTCTGTGTAGTAAAATTAAATGTGTGGTAGACTATATTTCACAAATAGTATGTTTGTCTTTTTGGCGGATTGTAAGTGTTGAGGTTCTATTTATTTGTATGTTTTTTTTCCTTTTCAGACAATCAAGCAGTAAACCCAATTTTACTTTTCAGGTTCTGCACGCGCTCTTTACTTCGCGAATCTTTGGATTATTCTCTCATAGACAAAATACCTGGTCGTCCCAATGACAGAAAAACCCTCCTTGGTGAATTAAACTGGATTTTTACAGCTGTAACAGACACAATTGCATGGAATGTTCTTCCTCATGGTATTTTTATAATCTGCTGTCCTTTTGCCTTTTTCTACTCCTTGTTTTGTGTTTATTTACCACTCTTTACATGGGGTGAGCCAATAAACTTATGCGATTGTTTTTGTGGCAGAGATGTTTCAAAGATTATTTAGACAAGATTTGTTAGTTGCAAGTTTGTTTCGCAACTTTCTATTGGCTGAGAGAATTATGCGTTCTGCTAATTGCTCTCCTATATCACACCCCACATTGCCTCCCACGCATCAACATCACATGTGGTGAGTACAAATATTCTGTGTATATCCCTGTTTGATGTATTGTTTACTCTTGACTTTACATTGTATGGAATATAGGGATGCATGGGATATGGCTGCTGAAATCTGCCTTTCTAATCTTCCATTACTAATTGATGATCCAAATGCGGAGTTCCAGGTACGTTTTCCAATAAATATGCACTTTGTTTTTTTTGCTTAATTCAACTATGATTGTTTCTTCTTTCCTAGATATCTTGTCTCATTGTTTTATCTTTCATCTTTTGTTCCAGCCAAGTCCATTTTTCACGGAGCAGCTTACGGCTTTTGAAGTGTGGCTTGATCATGGATATGAGACGAAGAAACCACCAGAGCAATTGCCTATTGTTCTGCAGGTATGCATGTTGAGGGTTAGTTAAGCTTGTGTGATTAGTGTGTAAATTTGAGTGTCAACATGCCTTGTTTACTTGCGGAGCAAAAGTTTTCATGAAAGTTGTTCTGCATGGTTGTTTTTGTGCTTCATGGTATTAACTTGTTTTATTTTCTTCGGGTCTGGAGTAATCTCTTTTTGTTCTTTTTTAATCAACTGTTTGCGCTGAAAAGTTCACAATTCTTGGATTATCACTTATGCTAATAAGCAGCCATCTTGCGACATAGGTCTTGCTTAGTCAGTGTCATCGATTTCGGGCACTTGTTCTTTTAGGAAGATTCCTTGATATGGGATCATGGGCCGTGGACCTGGTATGCATTAATCCACCGATTGGCAAGTTCATTTTGATTTTTGTATGCCCTCCCCCAACCATCCATATCTCATCTACCATTATATAGTAAGAAAGTGTTCCTGCTTTTCCAGGCATTGTCGGTTGGGATATTTCCATACGTTTTGAAGTTGCTGCAAACAACAACACCTGAACTTCGGCAGATCCTTGTGTTCATTTGGACTAAAATTCTTGCTCTTGATAAGGTGATTTCTTGTATCATCTATGAATGTTATGCTATTGGTGTGAGGTTTTATATTCTCATTTGGCTCTTCTCTGGAATTTGACAGTCTTGTCAGGTTGATCTGGTGAAGGATGGGGGTCACACGTACTTTATCAGATTTCTTGATAGTTTAGAAGCATATCCGGAGCAAAGGGCTATGGCTGCATTTGTTTTGGCAGTCATTGTGGATGGGCATAGACGTGGTCAAGAAGCCTGTATTGAAGCTGGTCTATTAGATGTGTGTTTGAGGCATTTACAATCATCAACCCCAAATGACGCTCAAACCGAACCTTTGTTTCTCCAGTGGCTCTGTCTCTGCCTAGGAAAACTTTGGGAAGACTTTACTGAGGCTCAGATCATAGGGTTACAAGCAGGTGCTCCTTCCATCTGCACTTCTCTCCTGTCTGAACCACAACCAGAGGTGTGTCATTCTGCATATGTGGCATTTGTGAACATTTCTATATCCTTGGTATTTCGTTGTCCACCTATGATAAAAGAAAAAGCTTTTCTGTTTCAGGTTAGAGCTTCTGCAGTCTTTGCCCTTGGTACACTACTTGATGTTGGATTTGACTCATCTGGGGATGTTGTTGGAGGAGACGAGGATTGTGATGATGATGAAAAACATAGAGCTGAAATTAGTATTATAAAAAGCCTTCTGAATGTTGTTCAGGATGGGAGTCCTCTAGTTCGGGCCGAGGTTTCTGTAGGTATGTGTTTCTAATTGCCTGTCATAGTCTCCCCTCGGACAACTGGGTGACTTCTGAAGATTTGCACCCCACACCCCCACCACACACACACACATTTATAACAGCGCGGAACTGTTTGTCAATATTGTTATCTGCCTCTACTAATTCTTGGGTTGAGAAATCTGCTACGTTTTAATTTGTTTCTTTACAGCTTTAGCACGCTTCGCATTTGGGCACAACAAGCATCTTAAGTCGGCTGCTGCTGCTGTTTGGAAATCCCAGTCTTCGAGCTCTGGTTTGAGTTCCCTTCACTTGGCTCATGTCAAAAGCATGGGGAGTGAGTATAATAATGGCCAGCATATCTCACATGGGGGCATAATTTCATCCCCAATAGGCCCTGTAATGAGAGTAGCAACTGATAGCTCAACCACTATTCAGGATGGAAGGGTCACAACTAGTAGCCCTCTTGGTACTCCTGGACTTATGCATGGGTCTCCATTGTCCGATGACTCTCAACTTTCTGATTCCGGCATATCCATTGATGCTGTGAGCAACGGAGTGGTGAACCATTTAAAGCGAAAGCCTCTTGATAGTAGCCTATATTCTCAGTGTGTTAGAAAAATGAGTACCCTTGCCAAGGATCCATCTCCTCGAATTGCAAGCCTGGGAAGAAGACTACTATCAATAATAGGATATGAGCAGGTGGTGGCACGGCCAAGCAGGCCTTCTGGTGGAAGTGTAAGGATGGGTGATCCTACTAGTTTGGCACGCTCATCTTCATGGTTTGACATGAGTGCGGGTATGCATCCAGTTAGTTTTTTTTGGCTAAGAAGCTCGCTGTATGTTCTTGAGGGGTTAGGAGTATCTGAGATGTGTTCTTGGAACTTTAATATATAGCTTTAGATGGTCTAACTTTCTGGGGTTTGCTCTTTTCTTACTCTTAATTACTTGGCCGTGGCCCTTTGTTGGGAGTAATAAATTGCGCATATTTATAGGTCAATCGCCTCTGACATTTAGAACCCCACCTGTTAGCCCACCTCGATCAAGTTACCTGGCGGGGATGCGAAGAGTTTGTTCGTTGGAGTTCAGACCTCATTTGCTTGGTTCTCCAGACTCTGGATTGGCTGCCCCTCTGATAGCTGGATCTTCTGGAAATTCAGAACGCACTTTTCTTCCCCAGTCAACTATCTACAGATGGAGCTGTGGGCATTTCTCCAAACCACTGCTAACTGCTCCTGATGACAGTGATGAGATATTGGTGAGAAGAGAGGAAAGGGAAAAAGTAGCCTTGGACCTTATTGCGAAATGCCAACACTATAGTATGTCTTCTATCAGCTTCATTGTCTTCATTTCTTAAATCTGCTTATTGCTATGTATAATTTTGGCTCCATTTGGTTGTGCTACATGCAGCTGTTAGCAAGTTCAGTACACAGGTTGCAAGCTGGGACACTCGCTTTGAAACAGGTACAAAGGCAGCGTTGCTTCTACCGTTCTCTCCTACTGTTGTAGCTGCTGATGAGAAAGAACGAATCAGGTACAATAGTAGTATGGTATATTGGGTTAATTCAGTACTCAATGTTTGTGTTTAGGATTCGTTTGCTTCCATAGTATCCTGTGATATCTGATAATACCTCTGATGCCAGGGTTTGGAATTATGAAGAGGCAAGCCTTCTCAACAGCTTTGAAAATCATGACGCGTCTCGTGACACGAAAATATCTAAGCTTTGTCTCGTCAATGAACTTGATGACAGCTTGCTGCTTGTTGCTTCAAGTAAGCTCTAATTTCTGGTAAAAGTTAGCTTTGCATCATACACTGACATCACCTATTTAACATTGATGTTCTACTGTTGGTAAGGTGATGGTAGCATTCGTATATGGAAGGATTATGCACAAAAGGGTCATCAGAAACTCGTGACTGCCTTTTCTTCAGTTCAAGGATATATGGCTGGAGATCCAAGCATTGTTGTAGATTGGCAGCAACAATCTGGCTATCTGGTATATCTACCCTACTAATTTGTTTACGGGTGATTGTATAAAATGTGCTTTGTTCTTATGGCTATCTCTGGTGATGTTCTAGTATGCCTCTGGCAGCACATCCTCTGACGGTACATGTGCAATTATGCTTTGGGATCTTGACAAAGAACAACTTGTGAGTACTGTGCCTTCAATCCCAAATAGAAGTATCTCTGCCTTGGTAAGTTCTCTTGGCACTGTAATCATCTTTTTTCCTTCAGATATCTATGTTTTTCATTGATTCATTAACTGCTGTTCCTCATTTGACGTATCGGAAATTGTGATTTGCATGCAGGCTGCATCTCATGTTAACAGTGGGCAATTTGCAGCTGGATACGTGGATGGTTCTGTTAAACTGTATGACGTACGCACTCCTGAGATGTAAGTTACTCAATGATAACTTTGACCTTCTGCTCATTCTCTCCATATAAGTTATTCTTTATATCTGCGTCAATCCTCTTTTTAGGCTTGTATGTTCTACGAGGCCACATACGCAGGAAGTTATGGGGATAGGCTTTCAGCCAGGACTTGGTCCGGTTAAGGTAATAATTGTATTATTAGCTGGCTCTTAGCTTTGTTTGTTCGAAACAAGGCTGCCCTTGTTATTATTTACCCATTTTGGTTTGTCTCATTTGGATAGATTGTGAGTGCGTCCCAAGCCGGTGATATTCAGTTCCTTGACATCAGAAATAGTGGAGATGCCTATCTCACCATTGATGCTCACAGAGGGTCACTCAAAGCATTAGCTGTGCACCGGCATGCCCCAATAATTGCTAGTGGATCAGCGAAACAGCTGATTAAGGTGTTCAGTCTTGAAGGGGAACAGCTAGGCACTATTCGGTACTACCCAACATTCATGGCCCAGAAGATTGGATCCGTGAATTGCCTCAACTTCCATCCTTACCAAGTTCTACTCGCAGCTGGTTCTACCGATCCTTTCGTTTCCATATACGCAGATGATAATTCCCCTCCAAGATGATTACATCCATCACATTCTTTCCTAAATAATACGGAACAAATGACTGAAGTGTTAAAAGTTCGGTGCGGCGTGGCCGAGGTGATAAAAATCATCTTCATGGTTGCGCTTTGGTTTGTTGAGCAATTTCAGAAAGAAACGGATTGGTTGTCTGTGTTCACAACACCTACATATATCCCGTCACGTACGACAAAACATGGTTGTATGACGGTGTATCCTCAACTTATTCAATTTGGCCTTCGGATGGAAAGATTCAAGTGTGTCCGCGTTTGATCGTCATCGCAAGCAGCGACGGTCTCCCTTGGAGGCTTATGAGGCTCTGGCATATAAATCTGGAAGTCTGGTGATATAGGTAAACAAAGAAGGTCTTTTGTACATAGTGTTCTTCCTCTTCGATTTCTACTTTTCTTTTTCTTTTTCTTCATTTGTGGATAGATCTTCTCTTCTTCCCTCCATGTTTGATAAGTAGGATTCTTGCTTATCATTTAAGGTTGCGGCCGTAGATAGTGAAATGAATGATTTGACTCCTGAATTAAGGAGTCTTCAACGATCATTCATTTTGCTTGTCTTTGTGATGTCAGTGGAATGGTTGCTTGACAAGCTTGTAATTTTTTTTTTTTTAATTTATAAGAAAGTTTGTGAATGTCTTGTATATGGATGTTGAAGTGGATGAATTATAGTACGGAATTAGGGCTCAGTTCATGATGTCTTCGGGCATTACTGTCTATTCTTTATCTGAAGAGGGAGCGGTGTTATTGCTTCAATTTGTGTCTCGTGTTGGTTCCACTACCGTTCTTGCTTTGTTTCCACGAGCATTTCTTTCTCTTGTATATATTCTGGAGTTGACCGGCAAATCCAGGCACACTATCTGACGGTAGGCAGTATTTTATTTTCTAATAATTGAAGCCATCGACCAAATTCCATAAACGTGAATAAAACAAAAAATCATATCTTTCTGTTGTCCCCAGTTATTTTTCGTGAATAATTGTTAAAACTTGCTAATATGCGGTTCTATTGATCCTTAACTTTGAACGTGAAGGTCAAAGGGTTCCGCTCACCACTTGCAGTGCTTGGGCAACCACGAGGTTAACCCACACAGTCAGTGCAAGCACCGATGACCGGAGAACTTATCTGCTAAGGTGGTATAAGTCCACTCTCATCCTTGTGGTTATGAGTGGTGCATGCTGGCATAGCGCAGCATCGCCGGAGTCCCGGGTAAATTTCCCTAGGGCATGTCAAGCTATGTGTTTGTCGTCGTTAGTATGTGAATGTCTGTTTGCTTTAATGCATGTGTTCAATGTTACTGTGCGCATGTGTGTTTGTTTGGTGCCCGAATGTTGTTGAAGTGTTTTCCACTGTGTCTTCCTGAGTTTTTTTTCAGGGATTATAATATATATATATATATTTGTTTTAGGATGTGAATTTGTTTAAAAGTGTGACATTTTAGTTAACATATTTTTTCCTCTTTGAACTATTAAATCGTAGAAGTACATGTCATTAAATTACTTTTCTTTCTGTCTTCCCTAGTTATTTTCTTATATCGTGAATAATTGTTAAAACTTAATTGTTAAAACTTAATATACTATATCCATCCCATATGGATTGTTCTATTTATTATTTAGTATGTTATTTGACATCAATATTTTATATAATAATAATAATAATAAATTTAGTATGTTTTTTATCATCTTTACTTGATAAATTATATATTAATAAATTTAATTTTATATAGTTAATTTATCTTAATTAATAAAGTAAATATGAAAATTCTAGTAGTATGTTTTTTGTCATCTTTTCTCATTGTGGATTGGGATTTAGATTTTTCACGTCTGTGCTGGCATTTTTCTCTGTTGTGATCCTCGTTAAACGCCGTTGATGATACTGTTACTTGATTCTAGATAGACTTACAGTTCTCCAGGACACGTCTCTCGTCGAGCACTTCACATCCTAGCTCCTTGACATAAGCTAAACTTTCAATTGCTTTGATCTTCGCTTCCGGTTTAATGGCATCATTATCACTTGATAATTGTCTTCGGCATACTTGCACGGGCTCTCCTCGGCTTTACTCACGAACTATTCTACTCTCTTCTATTGGTTGTATTTACGATGTCTACTGACTTAAAACCGGGAGGGTACTCTAGGTCTAAATAGTCTTCACATGAGTTCACGTTCATGATCTACATCAATCTCCTCAGAATCTTGTTTCGTCTCCATGTCTACCCACTAGCTACACCGTACCTCCTTCTCTAGAGTGGTAAGACTTGACTAATCATGATTTCGACTTGTGCTGATACTGTGCATCTCTTCAACAATTGGGTTGACCTGTTCAACCCTGATTTTGGGCATACTTCAACTTTGCCTTTATCAATCTGCGACCGGATGCCGAAACATTCGTGTAATTTGGTGTGGACTGGAATTTGGTGGGGTTATATTGCATCCCAGTCTAACCTTGGCCCCCTTAGTCCAATCCATGCCTTGTGTCCACCCTTCGTGAATTTGTTTTGCAGATTTACATAAGGCGTTCCAGTAGTAATAACTAATAACTGGATGTAATGCCTGTAGAGATGTGTAATACTCTGAGAGTTGGAGGAGGTGACTCATAATCAATCCAACTCCCACTCGTGCAGAACGGACGGGAAGCATAAGGATCATGGACATCGATTATCACGCAACACTTTTCTAGATGTTAGACCGTGGAAGATCCGAAGCTTCCGTTGTTAGGTTTTGCTTCTCCATCTCACAATATCTTTGGCAATCATCTTCTCGAGCCTCTTCAACTTCTCCGTCTTCCTCTCGCTGCATCATGATTTTGCAAGGTCTCCATGGCGGTAACAGCTCTTGCATTAACCCACACAGTAATTTTATCAAATTCATCTTGTTTTTTGCCGTTCAAGATGGTCATAACGATTCCAAGCCTTGACCCCCCAATATGGATAATCACTGATCAGCCTTTCCCATGCGTGATTCTTCCTGGTAAGCACTTGGGTACACCAGGCTTTGCACTTACTACACCTCTGCTTCCTCTGCCGTTCTGAGATTTGGTGCTTACAATCCATAAGGCTCCCCGTTGAGCATATTTCATTCCCCTTTCTTTTATTCTTAAAGCCATTCCGAGGGTTTTGCAAACAGATTGCACCCAAAAACTTGTGACCATGGAGGCTCTAGCTGTCTAGCAGCTGCTTTTGTGCAAAGTAATGTATATTATTCGAATAATAAATTTCTGGATAAGATTAATTCTCGGCGACCGCGTTCCGTTAGCAACCTCTCGATATCTTCCTTGCAGATTTGCAAAGATGTCCATGAGTAGATTGCTCCCCTCCCCCTGAATATAATCTCCTTCCTCATCATCGTTGTCCCTCTCATGTTGACGGGGCACTGCTCTGGACTTGACTCCTAAAGATCTTCCTCTGCTTCCTTCTGGCTCACTCTCTGCTTTATTCCTCCTGTCGCTCAGAACATAACCGGGTATTAGGATATATAGAGTATAGTTAGCTATATACATATCTCGTATATTACACCGTCTTGTAGTGTCCTAATATCATTCTCTGTCTGTAGTTAGTTGACAGGGTATATAAGTCTGTGACCCTCTCCAGTAATTGTACACACTGTAATACTCTTGTCTAATTCCTAAATACGATTCTCTTGTTTTCTTCAGTCTTCTTCCCCACTTTCCTCTTCGCTGGCATGGATGTCGAATACGCCTGACACTGGGACTTCTGCTATATCTTCCATGCCGTCGGATATATCGCAGCTGTCGATATCTGGAATTGCGGTTACGCTCTTCTTCTCGCCATCGCCTTCCACTTCCTCTCAAATTCGCTCTATCTCTCGACTTCGCTCGTTCTCTTGCATAACTTTTATGCAGTACGTGTATATATCGTCAACCACATGATAAGTTCTGTTCTGACAACACATTGCGACAGTTTGGAGTGTAGCACTTAGCCACGCTCTTGACTCACGTCTTCCATTGATCTATTCAGGAAATGACCGGCAAAATCCAGACACAAGGCATCAACTTAAAGATATTGGCAAACGGTATCTGGCACGTCTTCCCCTTATCTATATTCCGAGTTGACCGGCAAATCCAGACACTCTAGTTCACAGTAGGCACTAGGCAGTGACAAAAGGATTTAGGCAAACGGATTCTGGCACGATAAGTACTTAAAACACTTGTATCAAAGTATGCACAAGTTAGTCAACCAGTTAAGGAGAATGAAAAACCAAAGATGTCCAAGATGAGGTCAACATATCAAGCAACCTGTTATTACTTCAAGACTGGCAAGATTTAACATTATCACCAAGCTAGGATTCCAAGCGAATCCGCAAACCAAGCAATAATTTATTATAGAATGCATGCAGGAGAGGCTATTAACCATACAACTACAACTAAAGATAGATATTATCTCCTTCCACCCACCATATAGTGACTAGCATTGCTAGATGCACTGGAATAAGGCCCACTCTTCATCTTGCCTTCCGAGTTGCCAAACACATTTAGATCCTCAAACAATCTATAATGAGGAACAAAGGCAGGCTTTTGACTCCCCATAGGAGAGGTGGTGGAGGGCGACGTTGAGCTCATTCCATTCATAGGGATACCTCCGCGGTTACCCTCACTGGGTAAGGAACTCCCGTGCTGTAACGTTCCACTTACTTCAGTTGATGGAGGGCTATTAGTGCTTGCCAAGTATCCAAGCTGGTTTATAGAAGGCGGTTGAGGATTCTGTGAAGTATTAGAGTTCTGCTGCCATGTCCTGCTGCTGCTTACAGCTAAAACCGACTCTCCTCCTTGGTTATTATTCAACTTCTGTTGCTGGTTTCCAGACTGCATAGAGGTTTGGTACGAATATGATCCATAATTATCCGCAGCTGATACGAGGCCATTTAGGTATCCTGGAGTCGCGGCCCAAGGTGGAGGCGAGTAGGCATAAGAGTAGCCAGTGCAACCAGACAGCTGCGGCTGTGGTTGAGTTCCGTGCTGTATTTGTTGTTGATTCTGATCCTGAGAGTAAAATGGTGAATTCACTAGAGGTTGAGACTCGGGCTTCTGGGCCCAGGGGGCAACGTAAGTATTGAAAGTTGGCTGCTCAATATTATCTGCAGTGGTGGTGGTGGTGTGACTCTGGGCGGCAGCTGGAGCTGGAGCTGGAGCAGATTTTGGGGTCTCTTGGGCCTCCTCAGATGTGAAGCTCGATGAAAGAACAATGCTCAAGAGATCAACCATGTCTTGATCTTTGAGGGCGGTAGTGCTAACAGGGGCAGGTGGATCGCTTAAGACCAGTGCCTTGCTCGTGGAAGGTACCGAGGGATCTGAAGCAGAGACGGCAGCGGCAATACTACTACTGTTGCTAGAGTCTGCAGCATCACCAGGAACATGAGTTCGCTTTGCGTGCCTACATAGCCAACATGACAACTCAGTATGAGTTGGGAGGAAAGTTTATGATGAGCTCAAACAGAAGTAGAAAAGGGCATGGTGCAACAAGAATGAGTCAAACAGCGCCAACCTTCTAGCAACCCGGGCAAATTCATCCTCTTCTTCCTTAATCACTTGCCCTTTTCTTGCTTGTGAAGATGGTAAGGAAGAACTTGCGTTGAACGTTGACACGAAGTCATCTCTACTGGAGTCTGAGGATTTGAGTCTAGAGGCGGAGGAGAATGTAGATTCATTCCTCAACATTCGAGTTGGAAGAGGTGAGCCTGATGCTATCGCGTCATGTTTTCCAGCACCCCTGCAGGGCATCATTTAGTTCAATACCTTGAGTGAGAAGCACTTCATCCCTGTACATGCATCAGTTTACAAAAGTCAACCATGTAGAAGCTGTAGTTATATACAAACAAAAGTAGGGAAAAAGAAACAAAGAAGAGATACGGGAAAAAGAAGAATGAGGGACTGTGAATACTAACACTACATTGGGCAGCATTTGCATGAGCTTTTTCTGATTATTGCGACATCCGTTTACAAGGTCAACAATGACTTCCTCCTTCACAGCCTACAAAACCCAAGAAACTTACCAAAATAAGGTTGAAAGTATAAATCAATTGTACTGAATTTTGAAAGGAAAAAAGGGAAGTTTTCAATATTAGTGTTAATTACCAATCGATCATTTGGATTGACAGCTTGCAACATGTCAGCTAAAAGCTCCATTACATTTCTCATAGATTCCAAGGTTGAAAAACTACATCAAAAGATTTCCAAAACGTAAAAGCGAGAAAACCAACTAACAATTCCTTCTGGAAGTTTCAGCACTTGTTCGGCGAGAGAGTTATTGAAAGTCTGAACTCTTACCTAAGACTTCCTACTTCAGATGCCATCGCCTCATCAAGCCCTCTTGAAGAATTGCTTGGCACCCCTAAGCCAGGTGATGGTTGCCAAGCAGGTGGTTGAGTAGCAGGTGGAGTAATTATTGGCACGGAAATCGAAGATCGTCGAGGGAATTGTACACCAGAGCGCTGCCAATGTACCGCAGAACATAGAGCTGTTAGTCACTTTGATCTCACCATCAAAAAATAGATGATTCAGATAGAAACTGCAAATCTGTTCAAAGAATGTAACCAGGAGGAGGGTGTTTCTCAGGTCACTGAACTCAATGATAAAAGTATCCATCCACCCCGCAAACATATGATAGCAAGAACATGCAACCTAGATACCACAATTATTCAAGCATCAAACATAATCCGTTCAAAAGGCAGCACAATGCAAATTACATGACATGAGAGGGATTTGATAAAGAAACTCCATCAACTCATAGCATAAAGCACTGAAGGATACTGATGTTTGAAGATACGTATGGTCACTGCAACAAGATACTTGTAACTTAAATGGTAAAACACGAGAATATGAACGCCATTACCCTTAGTTCATCGTACGCCGAGTAATAATGTGAATGCTTCCCCCCTGGCCCACCAAATGCTTCTTGCCAATGATCCAGAAGCACCAATACTTTGTCCCTCACTTGCGTGTCACCCTGAAGAGGCATAACACAAAGGAGGATCAAAGCATCATAAAAGCTCATGCACAACAAAAGGCAAACTTCAATCAACTGGTTGGTAAAAGAGATTTCAAATCCAGAGAAAAAAAAAAGATTCATTAAAACAAATGGCTCTCGTAAAAAAAAAGTTATACAATCAAGAAAAAAGTTTCATCAAGTAAATGCAAATTATGAATAAGTAACCACACCCAATCTATACAAAATTGCAATCTTTTCAAGATATCTATTTCTGAAATGGGATATTAACAGAATCCAACAAAAAGGCACCACCACTACTCAATGGAATCCACATGAAGCAAGTTTTCCTAATTATCTCATGAAGCTTTCATAATTTATTCATCTTTTGTTCTGTTCTTTATTTCCTCTTCCTTAATTTTGAACTAAATGATACAATGATCAAGTCTATTTCGTTTCTCTTATTCCAAAAATTCTTCAAATCAGAAAGGACCTACGTCACATATGACTAGCATACAACACCACAGCACGCCTGCGGACATATGACTAACATGAGTACCATGGAAAACAGAGCTAACCCGTTTCTTCGCAAGTTTGCTCATTTCGTCAAGAATTTCCTCTCTGCAATATGGACGTGTATATGCTCGCCACAATTCTTCACTATTGTCTCCAGCAACTACAAAGAAAGACCAATAATAACTAGAAACCTTAAGGTAACACTACAGTGAGAGATTTTATCTAGATAAGTAGATGACATCAAAAACAAGATTAAGACACCCGTAATTATACCGTGAGTGACAAGAGTTGAACTCTAGGATTCTTGTGTTGCAACCGTTTCTTCACCTGTTTAATAACTTCTTTAGAAGTCCTAACACAGATCAAATCATAGACCCATCTTAATAATTAGCTAATAGCTTTTGTAGAAAATAGTTTGAAGCAGAGAGATGTTAGAAAAAAGAACGTGAGAGATATACTACGAACGAGCTAAATCGTACTCCCTCCGTCCTGAATTCACGTCTGTTTGTTTGGTTTATGACAAGTTTTCCATCATAATATTAAAATATAAAATTAAAATTAATAAAACTAAATTTTGTATATATATAACTACTAGTGGATGAGATTCAATTTCTTATATACTTTGACCGGACATATGACTAATGACTGATGAATATTGACCGACAATTAATGACCGTTAACTGACAATCAACAGCCGTTGACAATTGACCGGACCGTTGACCGGTTTTTATTTCATTTCACTAAACTTAAACAAACAAACAGAAAAATCAAAGAGAATTCTTTTTTATTCTTTCCATTTTTGTCTGAATCAATTTTCGTTTTTAAAATTATTTATTGTTAAATATACAAAACCGGACAAATCAAACTGTACGTCACCACATCCAAATTTGTACGGACGCATCATGTCTAAGGAAAAGTTAGTACTTCCTCAGTCTCTTATTAATCTTTTTAACTATTTGAGATAAGATAATTTTATAAATTTTTATTTGTAAAGAATCGAAAAATCATAAATTGTTAAAATTTATTTTATAAATGGTAGTTAAAAAAACATAACACACAACAAACATACTGGAGGTCAAAGTGGGAGGGACGTAGTAAGAGTGATCCTCAAAAGTCATAACCCAACAACTCCACCAACCAAGAGTCCCCGAACGCCGAGAGAGATCTCATAAAGGGGACCCTTACCCGAGTTACTCCACCCGCTAAGGTAGACAAGAAGAGGGTTTATAAATTATACATGACAGAAACGACACCTGAGAACCCATGAAGAAAAAGATAATTCTACAGCCGCTGTAAGCCTGTAAGTTACGGCACATCATACTTAAACTGCAGCAATCCTCCATTTAGAGCTGAAATCAAGCGACCAACTAAAGCAAACTTCAACGATAAATAGGCATCATCACAAAGGAAACGAAACTAAACACCCAAAAACAGTCAACTATCCTCGTCCCAAGGAAAATAAGAAGAGGAAGAGTCTCGTGAACTAAAAGTTACCAGGGGTCAGAATTCACAACGTCGCAAATTTCGATGTTCATAGTCCAATCAGGCGCGAGAAGAAACTCGCTTGTTGCCTTGTCGACTCTCACCGCCGCCAAATTCGGCGACGAAGCTAGAGAGAACGTCTGCAACATCATTCTGTTTCCCGGAAATAAACCCAAAATGAATTAAAAAGAACTGGAAAATATTAAACAAAAACTTGATCCCAGAACAAGTAGAGATAGAGGTGGATTTTGTTAAAACTTTATTTCGTAGAAAATAGATGAGAAAACCCAGAGGTCGATAGTTAAAGCCCAGTTAAAAACTCTCCGGGGAAGATGAGAGGAAGAAGAAATGAAGAGATCAATGAGATAGTGAGGGGAGATAAATTGAAGTAGTAGAATTTTGTGGGTGTGAATTAAAACCCTAGAAAAAGTGCGTGGGATTCGTGACCCTGCTTTTTCCTTGTAAGACCACAACAGACTGACACCCTTCCAATTATGCTTATTCATCGCCTAAATACTGCCGTAATTCTCTTTTTCCCGAAATAATTTTTCCTTGACGGAGTAAATTTGCGCTATTAATAAACAACGATTTCGATTTGGCAGATAAATTCGTACTGTTTTCCTATCCGGCAATTACCTGTCTTGGCTGTCTCTCTGCGTTTTCCACACCTTCTCTCATGTCATTCTTCCCTGTCCCCTTTTTCGCCTCGCAAATTTGCTGTTTCTCGTCTCCTAAACTGTAGTATTTCTTTTCCTACCGAGACACACCCTCCTCTCAGTTTCGTGGAGTTATGTCAGAGCCCAAATTTCTCCGTCAGTCTTGGCCAAGGGTAAATGTCCGCCCGCGCCTTTCAGTTTTTTTTTTTATATTTATCATAATACAAATTTTAAATTATTATAATTTTTAATATATGTCCAAAATAAAAAATTATATCATTATTTATCTAAATTCAAGCTCTTCAAAACAAGACCAGTCATAATATATTTTAACAACTTTTTTAAAAAAAATTATTTTACATGTATAATGTACAGAACGTAAAAAAAAAACTGTACAGATAGTCATACAAACATGTACAAATGTTCATTAAAACATGTAAATCCACATGTAAAAACATGTACATCCTCACATTAAAAATATACAGATGGTTACATAAATCTGTATGAATCATTAAATATGTACATCTTTAGATTAAAAATATATACATATAATGGAGAAAACTTGTACATATGCTCATACACATTAGAACATGTACATTGTACATTCTCACATTAAAATATGTACATACATCATCACATTAAAATATCTTCGTATACATGTAAAAATAATTTTTTAAAAAAGTTGTCAAAACATATCCATGACTGGTCTTATTTTGAAGTGCTTGAATTTAGGTAAATAGTGATATATATATATATTAAAAATTACAACTATTTAAATTATTGTTATGGGATAAAGATAAATAAAAAGAAAAAAGAAAAAAAAGAAATCGGCGCTCAACGCTCCGAGTTTGTTCTTTCTATCAATTTTAGTTTTGTCCCACTATATTTCATTAATTATAAAATTACCCTACTGTAAACATATTTTTATATTAATTTGATTAAAATGTTCTTGATGTAGCCAAGATGGCTACAATCACATGTAGCTAAGAATTTGGGCAAATTTCTTAAGATTTTCTTCGTCCCAACATTTTCAGTATTATGTCTACTTTTTACCACCATGTCTTATCAGTTTTATTATATCAGCCCCTACATAGTTTAAAATGTAAAAAAATTATACAATTTTTCATTAAATTCAAACTCTTCAAAACAAGACTAGTCATATATATCTTTTGAGAAATTTAAAATGTTATGTTAATTACATTATATATTCATATATATCGATGAGACTTATGATTCATAACATCATTTTAGGGTATCATAATATCAATTTGAATGAATCATAATATCAAAATTAATGAATCATATCTTCATTTTAGTGTATCATCACAAACATATAAGAATAATTTTTTTACACAATAATACAACACAGAATAATATTTGGTATATATAAAAAATACACGATTCGTCATATAAGATTTAAAATACAATATACAACAATAATAATACACTATAAAACAATAATAATTTTTATCGGTTCCGAAGTTTATTATCTAATTCACCACTTATTAGTTAATGAATCATAATATCAATTTTAATATAATCATAACATCAAAATTAATGAATTATATATGATTTAGTGTATCATCGTATACATGTAAAAATAATTTTTTTTCAAAGTTGTCAAAACATATACATGGCCGGTCTTGAAATACCCCAGAAAATCATAGCTCCTAAGATACACCTTTTTATTGTCTCTTACTGTGGTCTTGAGTGTTAGGAGCATGTGAATGTTTTATATAACACCAATACATTGTATTAACTATGTTACTTCTCATACGAGTCATTAGATTCCAACTTAGACAAATAGAAACTCCTAACATGTATAATGTACAATTAGTGCTAAATTGTGCATGTAATGACTAGTTGGTTTTATCCTCTCTTAATGCCCATTATAACCTAAGGTATTTAGCTAGATACTACCTAATGTAACATGTTATTAGGATATCAAACAAAGCTCTAAAAATAGACAGCAAAATAAGGCAAAAACAAGCTCTTATATTGCCATGAATTAATGCATGTTTTAACATGTGTTTTTGGTGTTGTACTTGCATAAGTAAGTTGAATAACTAGCTATCTTGTATTATATGAGTATAAAAGACATTATTCTCATGTTGGTAACAAGCCTAGCCAATTTTACAAGAGGAGTCACCAATGGTATTAGCAAATAATCCTAGGAAAGTACAAGTATTACTATTTGGTTTTACTATGTTATTTCACTATTCACTCTTAATGAGGTTTGTCCTCTAGCCATTAAGGCTCTTAAAAACTTCATCATTTCAGCCAAGCCAACGATGCCATTAGATCAAGATAGGAGCTAGGTGTCATCACCTCACTTGTTGGCATAAACCAACCAATGAGAACAAAGGCAAACTAGCCACATGTCATTACCCCATTAGTTACCTAGTTGTTAAGTAATCCCTTATGTCTATATAAGAAGCCATACTTCCCGGAATTCTACACATATGAGACCCATCTTTGCCTTCTCTCTCATGTAGAACTCACACACAATAGGAAGAGCAAAGTTAGGACGATCACCACCAAAAATTAGCAGAACAAGGGTGCTGTCTAGCTGCTATTTGAGCCATATTTAAGGGAGGAAAATGAGTTCCATTTGTTGGGAAAGGATAGAAGGAAGAAGAGGAGAGCTCTAGCTGTTGAAACCTTATAATGAGCGAGCCAAAATGTCTAGGAGAGATCAGGTAACTTTATGCACAACAACACTACAAAATCTTATTCCTTAAGTGTTGTTTTGTGGTTTCAAATGAAGCTGGTTTTTGTTATCTTTCCTTGATTGATTGAGCCAGTAATTAGCTGAATCTTGGAGTTTAAACCTCTTTGTTTAACTCTCTAAATTTGTAGCTATGCATAGGAAGTGAGATAGACAAGAAGAGCAAGTTAAAGTGACAAAAAACATGCTTTAAGAAAACTATTGAAATTCAGTTCTGTATATTGAGGTTTTGGATTGATTTTCTCTGAGTTTTTAGCTGGAGTTGCTGGGTAAAAGAAGCTACTTGAGTGTGTGAACAACCGTGGAGAATTGGGAAGCAGAATTGATGAGTTTCATAAGCTAGAAAAGCAAGAGAATTCATATATGTCCAATTGTTGTACTAGTTGAAAACCGGTTCTGTATAAGTAGGATTTGGATTGTTTTTTGTGAATTGTTAGCTTGAATTTCTGGGAAAAGGAAACTAATTAAGTGCATGAACATCCATAGAAAAGTGGGATGCAGGTTTCATGAATTTCTTAGGCTAGAATGACAAGAACACTCAAATTTGTCCAAGAAAGTTGTTGTTGTTGTACTAGATGAATTCGGTTGGATTATGGAGTAGTTTAAGTTGTTTTCTTAGAGTTTACAGATCAATGAGGTTGTTCTAGCTTATATTGAGCTAGGAGAACAATTAGATTGATAGATATAATGGAATTACCAAGATATGCTAAGATGTACAAAGATGTACAAAATGTCATAAAAGTCATTGTTGTTGTTGTTGCAACCGAATTGAAAGGTGGTTGTGGGAGTTGTTTCTTCTGAGTTTAATGATACATTAAGGTTTATAAGGTCTATCAAAGAGTATATGATCAATTAGTTAAGGTAAACTGGGTTATACAACATGATTACACAAATTGTAAAAGGGAAAGTTGTTAAAGTGCAAGATTGTTGTTAAAATAGCAATGGATAGTTTTGTGGTTGTTTAGGTCAGTATCTTAGGTGTATGTTATCCTTGATTAAATGATGGTTTATTAGCAAGTATTAAGTAAGTATAATAGCAAGAAAGAATGGCTAAAAACACTAGGTAAGTCACCTAAGAAATTGGTTGTAAAATTGTCATTGTTATCGTTGTTGTTTTATACATCCAAGTGTGGATTTTTTTTTATCATTGGGCTACTAAGTAGCAATCCTAGAGGTACCAGCATAGGTTTCCCTAGCCAAGTGTTACATCAGACGAGATCAAAAAAACCATACACAATAGAATGCCATACATAACAGAACCATACACAATAGAATAAGCTCTCTAGAAATAGTTCTTGATATCCAAGCCATGAATCCACAACGAGCTATGCCCTGCAAATTTTTTGTCTTTTCGACACCATTCGTATGTTTGAAGCTTCGTTGAAAGTACGGTCTCCTGCCAGGCGAGATTTCCCTGGTCAAATATAACTCTATTCCTCAGATGCCACACATTGTAAACTGCAAACATATAAGTTGCCCGCCACATCTTCTTGCTTTTCTGTCTAGCACCTTGCTACACTAGGTTTCCAAGCTTTGTTCGATTTCAACATCTAGAATCTCTTCCACCCCCCCCACCATTGATAAATAGCCTTCCAAAACTTTCGCACGTCCTGGCACCTAATGAAGAGGTGATCAGCAGACTCGACTGCTTTCTTGCAGAGGGGGCACAACAATTCACTCAGCGGCGCCAGATTCATCCCCAAAAGAAGGTCTCTGGTGGCTATTTTCTTTTGAAGCAAGAACCACACGAAAATCTCCACTCTAGGTGAGCCCAATTGCGCCAAAACGACTGATGCCGAGAGATATCAGGAGCAGCCTCCAGAGTTTTTACCGCAGAATAGCAATTTGCCTGCGTGATACCGCCCATCTGAACTTCTGCCCCAGATCATCGAATCTTCACCAGCCCCCCCCCCCCTCTCGGGCTAAGATCATTGAGCGACCCAACCAGAGTGTCGAGCTCCTCCTGCTCATACACAAGTAGTTCCCTTCGCCAGTTAAAGTTCCACTGCCAGTTGGAGCCCATCCAACACCCCATTTCACATATCTTTACAAATTTTCTCTCACTGATAGATTACAGGCGGGGAAATCTTTCTTTCAATGTTCCTTCTCCAGCCCACGGATCTAGCCAGAAGTGTGGAAAGTTTATATGAGTTGATTCTTTTGTGTTTTAGTGATCAATTGAGTTTATATTGATTATAAGGAGCTGGTTGACAGCTTGGTTCAAGTGTAACTTAGTTAGATTGCTTGGATGCACATTAGTGCACAAATTGCTATAATGGTGAATTGTAAATGTTGTTTTGTGTTGTTTTTGTCCAACAGTTGCTATGTCTGATTATATTGCTCTTTGTGATGCAATAACTTGTGCTATACTGATATGGAAGTGTGGGGTAAGGCAAGGAAAGGTCTAACCATTTATTTAAGTGATTGTTGATTATTTACTCCTAACAATGTATTGGAGTTTGTTGTGATTGCCTCTACCAATGTATTGAGGTCTTTTATTTGATCCTACCAATGTATTGAAGCTAAGTCATCATGATCTACTCTATGGACTGATGATTTATAGGGGTGTGCACACTTAAGGACATGGGGTGAGGGTGGGGTGATGTTTATCTGAGGTAAAAAACTGCTATGCCTAATGTTTATTACTGATGAATGTTGTATTTTCTTATGCTAATGTGCTAAGGTATGTTGTTGTATATGTGATGCAATGACCTAATTACTTCATGGTTGTGTGATTCTGATGCTATGTTTAAGTTATGCAAAAAGTTTTGCAAAGAGAAAAGGTATTTTATAGGTTGTGGTGAAGTTACTCAATTTGTTGTTTTGCAATTGCAACCCCTTTCTTTGCTTGTATGAATTTTGTGGTTGCAGACTACTAGCTAAATGTGGATGACTCTTTATTATGAAGAAGAAATTGCCATCAACCATTTCCTTATCATCTATTTGGTCAACGACACCGTTCTGAGAGATGGTATGCTTATGGTGGTGATTAGAAGAGTCACTTATCGTGCCTTGACTTATCTTAGGCTGCGTACCAGGAGGAGGTTTAGGAACTATGTTGGGCCTTATGATTTCTAGTTGTTGTAATAATATATTTTCTATAATGCAAGTTAACTGAGGCTATGTTGTAAGTCATTTTGGAAGTTTAGTAACTAAGGAAGTGTAGTATGCCTTAGACTTTTGGTTATGGACTTATGGTCCATTATCTTTTGGTTTGGTATGTGGGATGGATGATATGTAAGTAAGCTGGTAGCTAAACAAACATTAGTTTAAGCTTGGTGGAAGGTTGTAGTTGGCCCTTATGTTTAATATAAAGTTGAAGTTATGCTTAGTTTGGTTTGGTTTGTTTAACAGATTAGCCTTAGCAATCATCTTTGGGTGGTTGTGGCGGTAGCACCCCCATATAGAGTTATAAGTTTTCTACTGCATTGTTTTGAGTTTTTGTGGGTCTGAAATTTGGGGTGTTACAGGTCTTGTTTTGAAGAGCTTGAATTTAGGTGAACAATGATATAATTTTTTGGGAAAATTACATCCCCCACTCATGACGTTTGGTGAAATTACACATCCCACCCACGACCTTTCAAAAATTACTTTTTCCACCGAATGTGGTTTCCCATTTTTACATTTGACAACTTTTCTAATTTTCATTCAACTTAAGAGATGCTTAAATGTTGGAAAAAATTGATGAAACTTTACATGGATGATGCTAAAGTGTTATATTTTGGTCCATTACCAAATTCAGAGTTTTAAAAGCTCACATGTGACATATGAGACCCAATGAACACACGTTCACATGTCACATGTTTTATTGGGTCCCACCGATCACATATGAGCATAAAAAACTTTAGTTTTTGTGCTGGACCAAAATATAGCACTTTAGCATCGTCGGTGTAAAGTTTCATCAACTTTGGACAACATTTAAGCATCTCTTAAGTTGAACAAAAAATAGAAAAGAAACTGAAAGTAAAAAAGGGAAACCACATGGGTGGGGAAAGTAATATTTGAAACCATGTGGGTGGGATGTGTAAGTTCACCAAACGTCATTGGTGGGGAATGTAATTTTTCCTAATTATTTTTTTTTTTTGACTTATATATTAAAAGTTACAACCATTTAAAGTTAATATAGTAAAAAGGCAGAGCATTTACAAAAATAGACCAGTCAGTAGCTGATTGGGACTGCTAAATCAGCGTCCCACTTCTAAGTGAGTGCGGGTAGCCGGTAGCATCGAATTTGGAGAGGATGTGAGGAGATTCTTCTTATCATCAAGGTTGGAAAGGGGATCAAGCATCACTTGGATAACCCTGATTCCAAAGAAACCGGAGGCATCTCAGTTAGAGGATTACAAGCCTATAAGTATGATGGGTTGTATGTATAAGGTAATTGCTAAATTACTCAGTAATCGACTAACCCCCTTGTTGCCACAGCTTATTGGTGAGACTTAGTCTGGGTTTGTCAAAGGCAGAAATATCCTGGAAGGTCCCCTTGTTGCAAATGAGGTAATAGCTTGGTTGAAGAAGAGAAGACAACAAAAGGAGTCCTGCTAAAAATAGATTTGAAAAAGGCATATTGAAATACCCCTAACATTTAAATAATTAAATAATGATAAATAAGTATTATTTAGGGGATTATTAAACCCTAAGAAAAGTATATAAACACTTGGGCGTTAAAACACATCTAAACTCCTTAAGGTCAAAAACGAGCGTTAAAGCCCGACCTTAAGCTAACCAAGTTATATAAGCCATAAAACTCATATGAAGTTAATAAAGGATCATTTTATGACCTTTAAAACACAAGTCCTCAGTTAGAACTGAGTAAAAATACAAAATGCCCGGGAGTTCCCTTAAGGGCCCCTTAAGGCCCGAAAGTCCCGAAATACTTTATTAAATAAAGTAAAGCATTACACGTCATTCTAAATGCACAATAACATTTTAATAACATTTAAGATGAATTCTCAAGATAAATTCTCAGTTAAAGACAAAGTGCTCGGAGGTTCCCGATGAGGGCCTCATAAACCCCCGGGAGTGCCCGGAGAGGTACCAAAGTGGCACAAACTCCAATATAAATTATTCTAAGAGTTCCTATCATTAATATTCACCATTCTAAATAGAATGCTCGAGCTACTTTTTCAAAAATACACAAAGTGCTTGGGGGAATTTCTTAACGCTCCTTTTTGCCCCGGGAGTGTCCCGGTAGCCCAAAATTGAGTTACGAGTTTATATAACCCCATATAACTCAATGTAACATCTTAAAATATTATATTGACTATAAAAATGTCAAAAACTTGGAACTCATAGCGACTAATTATTTTCCAGAAAATCCTTAAAGCACAAAAACGCACCTTTGGGTGTCACAAAAACGCGTTTTACGCAATTACCTTGAAGCTTTTGAGGAGCCACGAGTTGATAATATTAAAAGGGTATAAATTGACCATCTAAATCAATTAATTACAGTGCTAAAATCATAGCACAACCAGGGCCGATTTTATCATCAAAAAGGTACCTGAAATCAGCATTTTTACCTTAAAACTTTCACCTTTTACCTTAGTGTAAATGTACCAATTAAATGCTGGAACCTATTACACATATTAGTACGGTCTTAGTACAATATAATGTGACAGGAATTAAATCAAAAATCAATCCCATATGGTCTCCAAATCAGGCGCCATTTTGAGTGTATTTTGAGTAGATTTTGGCAAAAAATATGTCTTATGATAAGATGACTCATCCTAACATGTATTATATGAAAAGTTATCAAGTAATAGCAGTCAAATGGAGCTCATCTACCGTATTACCTGCAAGGAATCAAGAAAAGATTAGTTAAACAAAAGTTATAGGAATTAAATACACCAAAAGTAAACCTAGACTACAATAATGTAAAGTTGCAAATAAACTAATGAAACAGCCATGTTCTATCCTATGGGGCTATCGATAATGTGCAGAAAATGGGGAGTTTGATTGCTAATTATCTAGTCAAAAGAAATCACCATCCAAATAGCATAATTCATGGTCAAATATGGACAAAATCAAATGGCCTACCTACATATATATTGCCGATTTCATGCTTGAACAAGGGGGAATTATTGCCTCATCAATTAGTCAAATGGAACATGTACCTAACTAGCATAAATCTATGTCTAATATAAACTACAACAAGAGCCACCATAGCCCATGTGGCCGCCAACCTACACGAAAAAACAAGGCAATAATGACATGTTAATTGTCTTAGAAAAATCAAAAGAAAACACTTACCTAACTTAGCTCTTGTCCTCTTGTGTTAATTGACAATCAATCTCATTCTCTTCATTGACAACCAGCCGTAAGTCTAGTCCACTATGGACATTTTATTGAGCCAAATACCAAATTAATAAACAAGAGAAAGATTAAACAATTAGACAATCATTGTGTCAAAATAATTCCAATTTGATTCCTTTCTTTCCTTACCTTATTCATACGTGAGTGTAGGCTTCATTCTTCCTTGCCACTCCCTTGGCCGAATGTGTAAGTCTTCCAAACTCTCTCTTTTCTTCTTCATTTGCTAGTTTACTCCTTAGAGCTTCTAAGCTCCATTAATGGTGTATTAAGTTCTAACACCATTTCTATGTAATTTCCTAGTTAATTCTACTAAGTCTTGAAGCAAGAAATCATCCTAGCAACTCTTACAATTTTCGCCAAGCATAAGTCTTTCAAGGAGGTTCCTAGATTCAACAACAACACAAGGAACAACAAGATCAAGTTAAGGTATATTTTCATGTTGAAAATCCTAGTAAATTCCTTAAGGCATTTTCAAAAATTAGGAACTTCTAAACCAAGTTCTCTTCATCATTTCATGATGGAAATCTAGATCTACAATCATCTCAAGGTCTACCGAAAATTCCTAAGGTAAACTCTTGTAACTACTCCAAATCTTATTTATAAATCCTTGTTAGAAGTCTAACAAATGGATCTCCTAAATATTTATAAGGAGGCCGAAAGTTCCTCAAGAAAATACCTTTGGAGAAGCTTGGAGTTCAAGGAGAAATCAAATACAAGAATTGTCTTGATTTAAGGAGTAAGTTTATATAATTAAGGTTTATTAAGTTTAAGCTTGATTTATGCTTCAAACTTTGGTATAAAAAATATATATAACCTCTAAATAAATTAAGGCCGAAAACATTGGGTTATATTGTCAAGAAAATAATTTATAACATATAAGGTAAGATTATTACCTTAAGGTATAAATATGTGTCAAAAAATTAATTAAGATGCATATATGTATATAAACCGAATTGCCTAAGAATAAAATGTTCTATTTTGAGTTTATAAACATTCTAAGTCATTAGAATAATTTTTAGAAATGTTACATGGCTTATATACATTTATATGTATTTATTATAAAGTTTAAATCAAGTTTTGAAACTATATAGTAAAGGATAATTAAGGCCGACAATTAAATTGGGTTATTTGGTAATTTTCGAAATATATAAGTGTATTAACTTATATTATAAATTTTAGGAGTATTAAAAATAGCTACAAGTATTTAAATGGCTAGTTTATTAAGTTATGTGGCTAAAGTATAAATTTTGAAAAGTTCAGTGCATTATATATGATTGCCGAGAACATAAGGGTTAATTTGGTATAATTATGTTATAATAAAAGGTAGGAATTAATATTATGAATTTTGGCGAATTTAAATAAGTGGTTAAGTGTTAAAATAACATTTTATAAAGTTTTGGGACTATTTTGTAATTAATGGAAAGTTGAGGAGTATAGCCAAGAGTACACTTGAATTTATGGGTATATTAAAGTATTAATCATGTAATTAAGTCTTGGTCAAAGTGTTGACCAAAAACTTTGGGTTAAAATGATTTATGACATAAAATATTAAGTTTATAAAAGTTATGGGGTGAATATGTAATTTATAGAAATTATTATGTAAAACCGAATTGGACAAGGGGTGGAAATGTAATTTATAAAAGTATATGGGCCATTTTGGTTATTTAAGAAAATTAAATATTAAAACTATAGTTTATAAGTTAATATGTAACTTATATAAAGTTTTGAGGTTAAATTGTGAATATAAGAGGATTACATGTTAAGACCGAAAATAAATGTGGTCATTTGGTAATTTATAAAGACTAATATATTTGTTTTGCAATTTCCGAAAGTTAATGTGGATAATTAATGAATTATTAAAGTTATAAGGTTATTTGGCAATTTATAAAAGTATAAGGGTTGTCTCAGTAATTAAGGAAATTAAATAATAAAAATAAGGTTTATAAGTTGATATGTAACTTACATAAAAGTTTTGGGGTTAAAATGTAGTTATGGGAAGTATATATGGAAACTGAAAATTTAAAGGATTGTTTGGTAATTTATAAAAGTTGATATAATTAAATTAGTAAAGACCAGAAGTATATAGTCATTGGATGATTTACAAAAGTTAATGTGCTCATTATGTAGTTACCGAATTTATGAGGTTGGTTTCGTAATTTAATAAAGAAAGGAATTAAAATTGAGTATTATGGTATATTATGGAGTATGATGTAAAGTTTATAAAATAATTGTGGTTATAATAAAAATGACCATGGAAACAATTATGAGTATATAATTATGGAAATAGAATATAGTACAAGGTGGAAATTTATTATCACATGTGGAGATCACATAAAATAATTAACTAATGAACTACCTAGAACCACTGTTAAACAACAGGGGGAAATAAAGAACATACAGAGTTATTATACAACGAGTATAAACGCTGCAGTGACAGTACTGTAATATTTAGCGAATAGTTATATTAATATTACCCGGTATTGCTTGTAAATATAACAGCGTACAGGGAAGGACTGTTAAAGCGTGAATTGTCAATCTAGCTGTTATCACGGTGAACGGTATGTTAATTGTGTGGTCTGAATGTCCTAAGGATTATCCTAAGGTCCAGACATTATGTGTTAATTGTTTAAGAGCGATATCTGTGATTTTATGTATATGATATTGTATACTGTATTGCTCAACATTGTTGCGTTGTATTTTTACGCGAACGTCTTATGACTGGAAGTTTATACATCTAAACTGGAACAAGACTAACTGACCTTTAGGTATTATTAAACCTAACTGATGGTCAACTATTATAGCCTTAACTCAAGGATTGGTTATTATGTCACTGACAAAAAGGGCTAACTTATAAAGAGAGGAATCCAGACTGTTTCGACTTTCTGGTTGCGCATCGTGATCACTACGAGAGACTTCAATGGGGAGTCACTCAAGGGAATCCATCAGTCACATTCGAGGACGGCGGAGGGCACTGCCGTTGGTGCACAGGTTCGACCGGATCGGTCTTATATTTATCCAAGGCCATAAGGTCAGCTGGTAACGGTTCCATTGGAACCCATGGGACTATCGTCCATTAATAAGTTATTTAGGGTTGTCTTGACATGACGCCTGAGGTGGAATTTAATTGGAAAAGGTTAAGTGATTGGTTTAAAGGATAAGGGCCAGGTGGCCAACTAACAAGTACAGTTTAATACGCGTATCTTGTTGGATTATTGATGTGTGATTATTGTTATGGACTATTGATGTGTGATTATTGGTTATTGTTAAGGATTACTGATGTGTGATTATTGGTTATTGTTGTGAATTATTGATGTGTGGTTATTGGTGTTGTGTACTATTGTACATTGATGTTTACAGGTGAATTGTTATGTGAGTGTTTAATGTTTACAATTATTACTGTTATTATTGTAACCGGTATATCTTGTAAAGAATCTAATATCAAGATGGCTAAAATGGCTTAAGGAATCCAAATGATTTAAGACTACATTTAGCATACCAGCATTTCGATTGCTGAGCCCTTCAATGGGCCAAACATTCCAGGTTATTGAAGAAGACTCAAGCCGGAGTGCGGGTCACGGGGGTAGCTGATGTGTTTTCAACAAACACCTTTGGTTTTATTTTGTATTGTATTAAGGAGGTTGTAGTATTCAGTTAGTTGCTCATTTAGTTGGATTTGGTTTGTAATAATTAGAGTGCTCAATATCTGTTCATCACAGCGTGAGGAGTTGTATTGTTGGAAAGAGTAAGGATGCCTTGTTACTCACAAGAGTGAGTAACGGCGTGTAACACCAAGGTAGATAATTTTATTTTCCGCTGCGAATTATTATTTATTATGCTACGACTTGCGACGTTATTACAGGTTTAAGATTAAGGGTGTTACACATATGACTCTGTATCTTGGGAATTCATTGACAAAATGATGGAGTGTATGGGGTTTGGTGTTACCTAGAGAAATTGGGTAAAGGAGTGTATCACAACTTCAAGGATCTCCCTACTGGTTAATGGTTCCCCTACTAGACCTTTTTCTCTTGGTCGTGGCCTAAGACAAGGGGACCCTCTATCACCATCTTTGTTTGTCATTGCAGCAGAAGCATTGAATCGGCTAATTCAAGGAGCAGTTGAGCAACATCAGTTCTCTGGACTAAAAGTAGGAATAAGGGGAGTAAGAGTTACACACCTTCAATTTGCTGACGATATCATGCTATTTAGTGAAGTAAACAAGACAGAGGTAGTACATCTGCATAGAATCTTGATTGGGTTTGCAGAAATGAGTGGATTGAGATTGAATATGGAGAAATCCAAAGCTTACTATATCAATATGAATGAGGTTGAAACTCAATTAGTAAAAGAAAATTTTGAGTGCCAAGTGGGTACTCTACCGGCCACATACTTGGGTTGCCCATTGGGAGCAAATATGAGAAAAGCAGTCACATGGGAACAAATTGTCCAGAAGATTAAATCCAAGCTCGCGACATGGAAAGCCTCTAGCCTATCCAAAGACAGGCGCGTGATACTCCTCAGGTCAGTTCTTGATGCTATTCCTCTTTATTATGCTAGCTTATTTGTGATTCCGGTGAAGGTACGTAAGAGGCTTATTGCCCTCCAACGGCAATTCTTTTGAGGCAAAAATAAAAAGCACTTCTTGACGACGGTCTCGTGGAGGAAGATGGCTAGACCGTAGGAGCATGGAGGGCTTGGTTTTTCGGATCTGCAGGTAAAGAATCTAGCATTCTTTACCAAATAGAGGTACAACTTTGCGGCAAATAAATCCCCCCTTTGGAAGAGAGTAGTGTCTTCAATATATGACATGAGGCGTGGTATATATATGGGTGAGCTGGATACACAGATGTCGAAAGAAAGAGGAATCTGGCCATCGATAGTTAGAAGCCTCGAAGAAAAGGTGCAAATAACGGTGGGGATGTGGGATAACGGTGCATGGAGATGGAAGCTGCAGTGGCGACGCCCCCTATTTGCATACGAGGAGGAGATGCTCGCCCATATGATGTGCATGCTTCATGTTACACCTAGTTCGCCGACACAGGAAGACGATTGCACATGGGTGTGCAGAGGTAAGAACTCCATTGTCAGAGACATTTCATTATCCTTGAGTAATATGAATGCCGAGTCTACTGATGCCCCGCATGAAGTTCATATGCAAGCTGTCTATAAAGGCTTGTGTGAGCCAAGGGTGGTGTTGACCTTGTGGTTTACTCTCTTAAGAAGGCTGATGACTAGGGAGATCCTTTTTGAGAAAGATATTGTACCAATTGGTGAGAGTATGTGTCCTTGGTACAATAGAGTTATGGAGAATGTGGAACATGTTTTATTTCATTGCACGAAGATAAAAAGGATGTGGGAGCTAATTCTAGCGTGGTGGAATGTAACTCATGTCTTCAAAGAAGGGGTATGTGATATATACAATGACTGGTTTGCAGTTCCCCTATCAAGCAAAGCTAAACGAATGTGGAAATCTACATTTTTCTATAGAGTGTATTATGTATGGTTACACCGTAACAATGTGATCTTCCGTGGAGAAACACTCAATGTGGAGCGAACCGTAATATAGATTAAACTTGGGGTTTGACGATGGACGAAGGTTTGGTGGAAAGACTTCCCTCTGTCGTGTAGCGCATTTGTGGGACTCACATCTTTACGAGAATATTTGTAGCTATGTTGAATTTTATTTCTTTTAGGTTTATGGTTGAAATGCTAAGGTTGTTTAACGTGTGCCTGGGCGTTTGAACGCTAGTTGCTGCTCCTTGTTTTATTTATTTAGTTGGATCATAGGCATGTAATCGGATGCGGTGGGTACTCTTTTTTCTCCCTAGAATTCCCACTGGGTTTTTTCAAGGGAGGTTTTAATGAGGCCCAATCCAAACACATCCACCTAGTTCTCCAGGATTATTCTAATAAATAGCTTTATGCCCAATTATAAAAAAAATACTTGTTATGCATGTTTTATCAGTTTTATTATATAGAGAAAATTACATCCCCCACCCATGACGTTTGGGGAAATTATATACCCCACCCACGAGGTTTCAAAAATTACTTTACCCACCTATGTGGTTACCTTTATTTTACATCCGACAACTTTTCTAATATTTGATAACTTAAAAGATGCTTAAATGTTTTCCAAAATTGATATAAATTTACATGGATGATGCTAAGATGTTATATTTTTATCAAATGCCAAATCCAAAGTTTTTAAAACTCATATATGATCTGTGGAACCATGAAATACATTGACATGTCACATGTCTCATTAGTCCCACAGATCACATATGAGCTTAAAAAACTTTGGATTTTATACTAGACCAAAATGGGTGATGGAGGTGGATGGAATTTTCCCTATTATATATTGAGCAATAATTGAGAAATTAAACTTTTAAAAAAGAAAAACTTAGAAAAAATTCCGGTAAATTTAAATTTATTTTTAATTAATTTACATTGTTAAATTACTTCATAAATATAATACTCCCTCCGTCCTGAATTGACCGTTTACTATTTGAACATCGTTTGACTTCAATTTTTAACATTGAAAATTTAAGTTTTGCATATGATTCCTTACATGATAAACTATATATTACAAATTTTAATTTTATAAAATTATTTTAGCTTAAGAACGTACCATAAAGCAAACAGGACAGTCAATTCAGCTTATTAACTTTATTTTCACTTTATTATAATAAGTCAATGAACCAGCATTGTAATTAACATTGTAATTTTTCCAAGTCAAAAGGTGTCGACAGAACGGAACGGAACACAACATTCACATTCTTGTGTTGCATGCACAGTAAAGATGAACTCCCAGCTTACATCAACCAAAAGAAACACAAAAGACGCATTAGTTGCCCAAAATAGAACTGGGCCGGCCCAAAAACCAACCGATTCAACGAAGCTAACTAAAAAGAAAAAGGACCTAAAGCCCGTAAGATCTAGTTTTGCGTATGCAACCTTCAACGGACCCAACACAGCGCGAGCAAGCACGGTCCAACGACGTTATTACTCCCCACCACCCTCTTTTTCGTTGAGCCTAGCAGCCGCCACGACGGACGCCGCCACACCGCCAGGGTGTGTCTTCAAATCCGGATTGTTCCTCAATTCCGCACTAACAACTCCCTCCGCATCCTGCCTCGTAGCAGTCTTATCAGCCGGAAGCTTCGCCTTTGCATTCTGTACACAAGATGCCGCAAACTCTTATTCAATTCATACCGCCTTATAACAAATAAAAAAGAGTGTGGACGTTGCCGACCGTAGCACTATCATTTAAATATATAAATACCGTCAAAACTTCTCCAAGCTTGATCTTGTCGTCATCATTAATGATCTGGGAATTGAAAGATGCAGCTGACTGCGCAGCGGCTGCTACTCCACCTGGCACGATGAGGTTCCTTCCAGTCGCACGAACTTCAGCAGCTTGGATAGCTGCGGCGTCACTCTGACTCACTGGCTTGTCCGCAGCTGTCATCGCGGAGGCTTCAAGCGCTTCGCCGATGGTTATGTTTGAGCTTTCCTGTGGTTTGTTGTCGCCTCCACCACTTCCTAGGACTGGTGCTGGCTGTACAAACTGGCCTACGACCTTATTGTTCCGTCCAAACGGCCGGTGAACAGGCAGATTAATTAATTCAAAAGAAAGACAAGATTACTACTAAGTTACACTATGAAATCAAAAGAAAGATTGGTGAATAAACACAGTATATCGTAGTATAAATTTACTTGTCCAGCCACGGATTCAGTGAAGATACGAGCCCCGGGAAGATCGGTTTCGGTGACTGTGACGCCTTGATCGCCAGCAGCGTCAGTAACATCCTGGTGTCCCACGAGACCGGCCCTCTCGTTAACTGTTGCGGCCATCTGCATGGTGGCAGCAGGTCCACCTTTCTGAGTCTGCCCATACACTCTACTCTCCGCTGCCTGCATCAGCGCCGCGTCCTGTGGGGCTACTGGTTTCGACGCTAACTCTCCCGATACGTTGAACACGTCGCCATACTTGATCGGTTCTTGTTGTTTATTTTGCTCTTCACTGGGGGCTTGTGATTGCTCTCTAACAGGTTGTTGTTGACTCATTTTTTCAAATTTGTTTCGATCGAGTTTTTCTGAAGAACAGATTTTTTTGGTAATTGTGTGTGTTTTATAGTAGTAGTATATATATCAATTTATCTACACATCGTGCAGGCGAGTAGATAGCAATTATTAAACAGGAACTACCGACACATCGATCTTATTTGTGGAACGTGGCAGCGGTAGAAGAATAATTGCTAGCTATGCGTGCAAGTGCAACACGTGGTCACTTCAAGCTGATGCCAAAACAACTCTACATGCGGCAGTGGAAGTTATACACAGATGGGTCTCGCAGTCACTACTAGGGAAATGGGCTATAGCAACGTTTTTTTGATACATTTCGCAACGCATTTATGTGTTGCCAAGACCTATACCAACGCACATTAAAGTGTTGTGTTAGATCGCGTTGCAAGGTTCTATTGCAACGCATATTCTAAGCGTTGGTACAAATATAAAATATGCGTTGTCATTGCTTGCAACGCTTTTGCCAACACATCTTAAGTGTTGTCACTTGAACATCTTCCTTTCACCTCTGACAACGCTCTCGCAACACTCTCACAACACTCTCGCAACACTCTCGCAACACTTAGACAGCATTCTCACAACGCTTAAATAACACTCTCGCAACGTTTATACAACACTCTCGCAACGTTTAGACAACACTCTTACAACGCTCTCGCGACACTTCAACGACACTCTTGCAACACTTAGACAACACTTTCATAAGCTGACAACACTTTTAACCATTATATAACACTTATGTGCAACACTTGATAAACAATTTCACAACAGAAAGAACACTTCTAGAACCGATCACACAACACTTTTATAAACACTTCATTTTCTCATTATATATTCAACAATTACAAAACACTTTTTCTAAGTACATACACGGACTGAATTCAGTTTAATCCATTTCCATGAACAAACCAATTTATTGTTCAAAGACAAACCAAAACAACAGTTGGAAGGAAGTACTAATCAAAATGAAAACAAACCTAATTATTCAAGCAAATTTCACATTCCTCTTCCCTGTGTCTGCATCACTACATTGCCTGTGATCATGATCATCCTTCTTTCGTATCTTTTCAAACACACTGCCCTCTGTTTTTTACCCTCTGTATCAATAGCACCACTCAAGTTGCAACAAAGATGGGTAGACCAACCGCCGCATCATAACAACATCAATCCCCATCAACCAGAGAAACAAAGCAAAATAACGCAAAAAATTGATACAAATACAAAAACACAACAATTACCATAAAACTCCCTAATGCTCTCCTTCCTCTCATGCGTAGACATGGTAGTATACCATCAACATAAACCTAAACCATAGAAATTCTACACAGAGATTAGAACCAACACGCACATACATGCTTACATTTGTATACTTGAGTGATACATATAAAGCTATCAAAGAACACACCACTTCCAGCAACCAACATGCAAACGTTGTCGATTTTACTCTCTTCCGAAGTGTAGTAGTACCACTATCTAATCATAACAGTTTGCACAACTAAAGTCAAGAGTAGCAGTACCACCATTTCAATCATCTTGAATACAAAAAAATGCACAAACTTAGCTAATTTATTTAAGCAAGAAGCACAGATTGCATGTTAATTTGCATTCATTCAGCATAAATTGGGACCCATTTAAGTGAAGTTGTGTACCATTCATGTAATCATCAGTAGTTGTCTCAGGAGATGCCAATACAAGCTGGGAATTGAAAACATAAGCGAAAAAATAAAAGCTTTAAAAAAGACATACATTCAAACTCTTGTTCTCCACATTGCTAACCCAGACCGAGTAAGAAAATTCACAGTGCCCAGGTGCAGTGTGGTGGAAACAGATCAGTACAATATGGCTCATTCTAAGAGATATATAAAAAACAATCTTCTAATAACAGGGTCAGCACATAAGCTCAAAAAGCTACTATAACTTGATCTGTAGAGCCAGTAATCTTCCTAGGCTTTTTTTTTCTCATAAACTAGTATGCTAAAAAAGAAGCCCACAGTGCCATGCAACCTCACTACCAGATGGTGTATGTACTGACTGGACGGAAAGTGCATAAAGATGCAAAATGCAATAATGAAAATGCACAAATTCGATGACCGAAAAGGACCTTACCAGATGTTCGAGAAGGGTACCATCAAAGGAAAGTTGGAGCCTCATATGCAGCCTTCCGAGTCTATCTTCCTGCATCGAAATCAGTATTGAGTTCATAAAATATTCACGATCATTATGAGTCATTCTTCTTGATCCATGTAGTACATCAATTGATGTAATAATCTATATTCTTCATTCAGAATAGTATCAAGATTGATACGTAGCTACACAAGTGTTATTAGCACCTGCTTACTTTGTTTCCTTTTGAAGAATGGTCCAATAAATAGATAAAACCTGTAAAAGGAGAACATTTTTTATTAGTTATATGAAAGCATTTGTATCACTCGTTCAGAATTCAAATATAATAGGAGTAAATTATTGAGCATATAAATCTCTTATAAATTCTCATTTGACTGATCACACAAAAGATGTAGAATGAAGAAACCAAAAAAAAAATGCAATGATGCATATATCCATATAATTGCTAAACAGCATCCACGTGGAACGAATAAACCAGGGAAAAGAGAAGTTGATGCACATGGTATCTGCACAGGTTTACCTACTGTCAAATGTTTTTTCTGCCTCTCCGGATATCTCTCTGATCATTTGACTTCTAACCATGGTATCTGCACATGACTCTAATCCTAAGATCTGAAGAAATTAGGGACACATTCAAGAGATAGATACCTAACATATGTCCACCTAATTAAATAAGAAGGAAAAATATAAATATCCCATAAAACTCTGCAAGTTCCAAAGATAAATCCAGTTGTCTGGACAAACATGTTAATTACATAGAGGAGTAATTTGCTTATAGCTTAGGGATTATTTTTCTTTCCAGAATGAAGGCCATAACTATTTCGAGAAGATAAATTAAATAACTTTTTCTAGAATCCAGTACATATGTTCAAAAGACTATGAATGTGAAGAAAACACAAATACAAGTTCAAGAGTAGACCTTATAAGATAATCAGCCGAAGAAGGCTAAGAACCTTCAAGATTTTGGGTGAGCATTGTTGATTTACCACGTCCATCATGAGCCCTCAAAACAGCTTTTAGGCTTGAGCAGCTATTCCATAGCCACTGCAGAGTTCAGTATATAGAGGCAATTTAATGAGATTAAATCTAGTGAAGAAGACTTCCGTGTTTAACACACAAATAGAGGTGGTGTATATTTAGGGAGTTATTTTTCTTCCCCTTCTCATGCCAATCGGCAAAGAAACAAACCATACAAACTTAAATTTAGTTTGCATACCATTCAATCATCAAAAGAACTTGAATTTTGGAGTTATTTTTCTTCCTTCTCATAGTATCTATCATCAAACCTACTAATTTACTTTACATTCCAACATAACTCGGGTGATGTTCGAAAAAAAGAATACATTGATTAGATATTGGGAGCGTTTAGTGTGTAAAGCTTACCAGACAATGGTGTCATAAGCCTCCTTTTGCATCGTATGTTGGTTTAAAGCAAAATTTCACAACGAAAAGAAACTGTTAGATAAGGTTCTCTTCCTACATGATCCTAGAACTTTTATATTCTGTTTGTGTTCTTCCTCTTTGCCATTTTCACACACCATCGACACTTCTGGTTTTCTTGAATATATGATGGCCTCTAGCTACTTCATTTCTAAGATGATGTTCTGCATCCTTAACTCGATCTGCATTCCAAAGATGAGAGACATTGAAACCTGAAGCAGATTCTGGTACCGAAATTGGTGCAATATTCAAAAAACTGCCCCACTGATAAATATTGATATAAATTAAACTATGCACATACAAACTTGATTATGTTCAGATTCTTATATCATCATGAAAATGAGAACATACTAATTCAAGCACATATGTGCAATCACAATCATCCCACTTTATTCAGCTATCTTAGGTAAAAAATGCATTTATGGATATTAGCTCAAGCAATCCTGAAACGAAACTCCTATGGTTATATAGTACTACATAGTAGTTATTTTCCTTTGCTATATATACATGCTTATACAGAACTGCAAGCTGTGAATCAATCACTAAACCAAATACAAAACAATTCGTTTTGAAAAAATAAAGAATTCAGAAACATCATGAATCATAATTGAAACTAGATGTGGGCACAAAGAAATTCTGGGTTATTAAAATCCTAAAAAAGTTGGGTGGAAAGTGAAGAAGCATGCAGCAGAGCTAAAGATCAAACAAAAATAAGCCATATGACTGATGGAAAATAGTATGACAAGTTTTTCTTTTATATATTAACATCAAGGAATTGTAGTATGAAAATAATTGTTGTATGAGAAGTTTTTCTTTTCTATAGTAACGTCAAGGAAATGGAATACACTTAGTAAAGCAAGGGTCCTCCAATGAAGAAACATTCCGAAGAAATATTCCAGTAATATGCAAAAAAAAAAAACAGCTAGCTGGGAAAGAAAAATGAGGTAAAAGTTAAGAAAACAGGATACACTTCTAGACCCCTGAAAATTTGCAACGGATTGAAATAGAGCCTAGCATTTTATTTATGAGTCAGGGCATGTGCTGAACAGTGGCACTTACATGCTCCCAACTTCAAAATTTTCTTAGAAGATCAAACAGGGAAAATGGTAGAAAATGTACTTCTAGATACTGTAAATACAGAACAGCTGAAATACATAGTCAGAGATTTTGGGATATTGTGGGAATCAGCAACCTTAATCTGTTCAAGTTAAGAATCACATACTATACAAGTGAAATCAAAGATTAATTTGTTCAGGTAAAGAATGACATAACATAACATCAATATTATACGTTCAGGTGAGGAAAAATGCAACCACACACACACACATTATTTTGAAGAACAATGAGAACACAAGTCAAAGGCTGGAGCTAGTTCAGTAAATCTTTAACAACCAGTGTAAAAGATTACATTCATCCCGCATACAGCCTGTTTACCAAAATTTATGTTGCTGGAACGAAGTAATTCTCACTGAGGCAAATACCATATTCTGCTTACAATAAAAACAGGGAAGTATAAGATTCCCAGCTTACAAACAACTACTGAAACACATTATAGAAATTTTAGCAATATGCAAGTTTCAATGTTCTACAAAAGGGAATATTTAGACAGTATAGAACATTCTTTTAGCATCATCAACCAAGCAAAAGGCCAGAGTTCATTAATAACAGATCACAAAAAGAATCCCGCTGGTCGAACAACACTCAGCATAATGTGAAAATGGTTCACATAATTAATGATAAACATAGAAGATTACTCTTAGAGCGAAAGAATTACCTGGCCAGGTCCCCAAGTGAGATAGAAGTTTCTAGGGCTTGAGACATCAATATAGCGCCCATCTAGTGATCGATTTACAGCGTTGAAAGTTCCTGTATTGTAACTTGCACCACTAATTCCGCTGGAGACTGTTATGAAAATGTATAAAGCATCTTTCAATAAAGGCACTTGCAAAGTATTCAAGTATTTCCAAAATTGAATGTCATTTCCCAAAAACATCACCTGAATACAATTTATACAAAATCAGTATGATTTTAAGATACTGTTTCGATCATTCCGTACATAAAGGATATATAAGAGTCGAGCTTGAATGAATTGATAAAAAAACAAGAACAAACAACTCAAAAATTTGTAGATGCTTGACTGACTAAGGAGCTAGGGCTTGAGACTGCAAGGATGCCAAATTATGACGCCTTGAGTAAATTCAAAAACAGAGGGAGAGATATTTTCACCGGTGAAACAGGATGAGGAGAGAGAAAGCAGGTTGTACAGTGGTCAAATATGGTCGCCGGTTTAATATATTGCTTGCGATGGCAATATAAATGTCAAATCGCTCTAGTCATCACGGTGATAAAAGGAAAGCAGTCATGATGATGGTAGGGCACTTGCAGCGTAGCATGTATCAGTTGGAGCTAGAGTCTGCCCCTTTTTTGATGCTCATGAGCTGGGATTTAAGTTGCATGATGCGAGCATTGAGTTGAGCAGATAGAATATCTTTGATAGTGTCCCATACCTCTTTTGAAGTTTCACACGGTATAACCTGATTAACCAGGCTATCGGACATAGAGGTAGTGAGAACAACTAAGATGAGCTTGTCTGTTTGCTTCCATGTGATGTATTCTGGATTGTTTGTGCCATTGACAGTTTCGCTTGGACAGGGTTTGGAGCCGTCTACCCAGCCAAACAGACCATGGCCTGAGAGATAGGGTTCAACCTGTTTGAGCCAGACTTGATAGTTATCAGCGGTAAGCTTGGTGAAGTGCTGAGAAGTGGAGACAAGGGAAGAAAATGTCGTGGTGCTTGAAGAACCAATGGCTCCAGAGGATAAAGAAGAACCAGTGCCTGAGGACGGTGTTTTTGGTGTATCATCCATTTTTGGTGTATCAACCATGGATAAGAAAACGGAAGAGGAAGAAAAGAAAAGAAGGAGATTACCGAGAGAAAGAAAGGATCGTAAAAAGACAAGTGTCGGCTGCTCTTGATACCATGTAAAGACTGGCTCAGAAAACTAGGTTAAATGGATGAGGCCATGTGTAATATGAATACTGCTGTGATTGTATTGATAGAATTACATGAGTATATATAGTGCAGTAATGGATAAGAATGAGATACATAAGCGGGCTATCTAAATGCACAAGAGACGTGTTGGACTATTTACAGATATGGGCCATAACTACTGATGGGCCTTATTACCCTCCCGCACTCCAGCAATTGTCGAGACAAAGATGAGAGCGGAGAAACTCAAATCGTTTTGGGGATAGCGGTTTCGTGAGCAAGTCGGCCACCTGATCATCGCCACTGATAAACGCCACCGTGAGGGATTTGTTCTGCACCCTTTCGCGGACAAAATGAAAGTCTATGGAGATGTGCTTGGCTCGAGCGTGTAAAACGGGGTTGGCGGCGAGATAGGTAGCGCCTAAGTTGTCGCACCAGATCACCAGGGGTTGACGGAGTGGGACATGCAGATCACGAAGTAGCTGTTGCACCCATAGGATCTCACAGGTAGTGTTTGCGAGCGCCTTGTACTCTGCTTCTGTGGTGGATCTTGCCACAGTTTGTTGTTTTTTTTACTGCCATGAAATGAGATTAGAGCCCAGAAATATGCAATATGCTGTCGTGCTTCGTCTGTCTGACTGATCACTTGCCCAATCTGCGTCTGTATATCCTGAGAGCGTGAGATTTTGCTGTGGTTTGATGTGATATGAAAGGTTTTGTGTGTGAATTAGGTATCGAAGTATTCGTTTCAACTGCTGCCAGTGTATATTGAGAGGATTATGCATTGACTGACATAGTTTGTTCACAGAATATGTAATGTCCGGTCGAGTCAAAGTAAGGTATTGCAGAGCTCCCAGAATGCTTCTGAATAAGGTAGGGTTGGAAAACGGGGTTGTGTCTGGGTTTGGCTCAATCACAGTGGACATCGGGGTCAGGACGGGTTTGGCATTAGACATTTGTGATTTTTTTAGGATAGTGGATATGTACCTGTGCTGGCTGAGAAACAGGCCGTGGGTATTTCTTTTTACTTCCTTCCCCAAGAAGAAGTGCACTGGTCCTAGATTCTATACCGGAAAAAAATCAGAGAGTTTCATAATGAAGAGATTGATGAGGTGTTGAGAAGAACCAGTGATAAGAATATCATCGACGTAAATGAGACAATAGAGAATTTCTTGAGAGTAGGTATAGACAAATAGGGAATTATCAGATTTAGAACCCTCAAACCCTAGTTGAATAAGAACCTCACTGAGCTTTGAGAACCACGCCCTCGGGGCTTGTTTTAAACCGTAGATTGATTTTTTAAGGAGACAAACATGATTAGGTAGAGTAGGATCAGAAAAACCTGGTGGCTGAGCCATATACACCTTCTCTTGTAGATCACCATGTAGAAACGCGTTTGATATGTCAATTTGATGGATTCCCCAGCTTCTTGCTACGACAATGGTGAGAACCAATCTGATGGTTGTGGGTTTGATGACTGGGGAGAACGTTTCAGTATAATCAAGTCCTTCTGTTTGTGTGTGTCCCCTAGCTACTAACCTCGCCTTTCTTTTTTCAATGGAGCCATCAGCCTTTCTCTTGGTGCGTAGAACCCACTTTGCTGTCAGTATTTTGGCTTGAGGTGGTTTGGGTACTAGAACCCAGGTTTTTGTTTGGGTGAGGGCTGTAAATTCATGTTGCATCGCCTCTGTCCAGGCTGGGTATTTTTTTGCTTCTGTATAGGAGGGTTCCTCGGGTATAGTCTCTGATAAATGAGCTTGGGGCCAGTTGATAGTTCCATCCGTGCGGAGGAGAGGTTTTCTGATATTGTGCTTAGCTCTGGTTTGCATGGGATGTTGATTTGGAGGCAGAGGCTGAGGTGTGGTGCTAGGGGATGAGCTGGCCGAGTCAGGGGTGGATGTCTGGGAAGAAGGAGAGTGATGATGTGTTGTGGCAGGAGATAGAGTAGTTGTTTGAGTAGGGGTTGAAGATGAGGGTACAGATGTGGGACTGACAGTAAGGGTGGAAGAGGGATTGGTGTGTATAGGAAGATGCATAGGCAGGGAGATAGTAGGTGGGGGTATAGACGGTGGAGAGAGATTAGTGATGGTGGGGTAAGGGAATGTGTCTTCATGGAAAATCACATCTCTGGATGTATAAAGTTTATGAGTGAGAAGGTCATAACACAAGTATCCCTTGTAATTGGAAGCATAACCAACAAAAATACACTTTGTGGATCTGAAAGATGTTTTGTGTTTGTTTTGAGGATGGAGGTTGGGCCAACACTCACACCCAAATACTTTCAATGAGAGGTAGTCAGGTGGTTGGTGAAAAAGCAGTTCGAAGGGTGTTTTGTGATTGAGGATTGGAGTGGGTGTGCGATTTAGGAGGTAGGCAGCAGTGTGAAACCCTCTCTCCCAGAAAATTAAAGGAAGGTTTGCATGAGCCAAAAGTGACAGTCCCCTGTCCACAATATATCTGTGACGTATCTCAACACTCCCGTTTTGTTGGTGTGAATAGGGGCAGGTAATGCGGTGTAGAATCCCTTTTGTCTTGAGAATGTTTTTTAAAGAAATAAATTCTCCCCCACCGTCAGTTTGCACACTTTTCACAGTAGTATCAAAATAATTCTCCACAAGCGTGAGAAAGGCAGTAAAGACAGAAAGAACATCTGATTTTGCATTAATAGAAAAAAACCAAATAAACTTGCTATAGTCATCCACTATAGACAAATAGTACCGTGCCCCATTAAGTGACAAAACTGGGGCAGGTCCCCACACATCTAGAAAAAGCAACTGAAAAGGTTTGGTGGAGTGATTGAGAGAGATGGTGTGAGGTTGAGCATGCACTTTTCCTAGACAGCAGGCACACAACGTGACAGAGTACTTTTCTTAGAAGTGAGGGGTAGGTTATTGTGACTGATGATGAAAGAGGTAATTCTCTGTGAAGGATGACCTAGTCTGTTGTGCCAGGTGCTTGGACTTGTCCTTATTGCAACTAGAGCCTGATGGTCCACAGGTCTCTGAATATCTTTTGTTTTGTTATTGAAGCAGTATAGGCCGTGCCTAAGCCCTCCCTTGGCTAGAACCTTCCCCGTATGAATGTCCTTTAGGAGGAAAAAAGTGGGGTAAAATTCAAAACAGGCATTATGATCTGATGCAAGTTGGCGCACAGAAACTAGATTTTTTGTGAGTTTAGGAACATATAACAGATTAGAAAGAGAGTAGTTGCCTGTTGGGGTAGGTAGAATACCAGTTCCTTGGTGTGTCACAGGGAGAGTAGTTCCATTTCCAAAATTGACAGCCTCTGAAGAGACAAAGTCAGCATCAGCTTGTATATTTGACATATCGTTGGTGAAGTGATTAGTAGCCCCACTGTCGGGGTACCAAGTTGTGTCAGTGGGCAGAGTGGAGGTATAGTGAGCAGTGTATGTAGGAGGGGGAGCCTGGTATGAGTGGTCAAAGCGGTGGTAGCACCTGTCTGCTGTATGCCCCATTTTTTTGCATACTTGACAGATGGGTCTGTTGTCTTGTTTCCCAGAGAGATGATAGGTATTTTGAGAATAATAGTTACCTCGTCCTCCTCCTCCTCTGTTTCCACCTCTGCCCCTATTGTTGTTGGTGCGGTTGTTACGTCCCCCTCTTCCCCCTCTTGATGCATTGGTTTTGGGTGAGACATTGTACTGAGTTGTGTTTATTGAAAGTTGGGTAGTAGAGAGAGTATCGGAGGTTTTTTCAGAGAGGATAGTTTCAAAGGTAAGAAGGTAACTGTAGGCTACTTGAGGTGTGACGACATTAGGCATCATGGTGAGATTAGTGGAAACAGTGTCATATTCAGAGGGAAGGCCACGAATAATGTAACTAACAAAGTCACTATCAGTGACTGGACAACCAGCAGAGGCAAGGGAGTTAGAAATACTGCGAGCACGCCCAAAAAAATCAGCAATAGAGTCTGCCCCTTTTTTGATGCTCATGAGCTGGGATTTAAGTTGCATGATGCGAGCATTGAGTTGAGCAGATAGAATATCTTTGATAGTGTCCCATACCTCTTTTGAAGTTTCACACGGTATAACCTGATTAACCAGGCTATCGGACATAGAGGTAGTGAGAACAACTAAGATGAGCTTGTCTGTTTGCTTCCATGTGATGTATTCTGGATTGTTTGTGCCATTGACAGTTTCGCTTGGACAGGGTTTGGAGCCGTCTACCCAGCCAAACAGACCATGGCCTGAGAGATAGGGTTCAACCTGTTTGAGCCAGACTTGATAGTTATCAGCGGTAAGCTTGGTGAAGTGCTGAGAAGTGGAGACAAGGGAAGAAAATGTCGTGGTGCTTGAAGAACCAATGGCTCCAGAGGATAAAGAAGAACCAGTGCCTGAGGACGGTGTTTTTGGTGTATCATCCATTTTTGGTGTATCAACCATGGATAAGAAAACGGAAGAGGAAGAAAAGAAAAGAAGGAGATTACCGAGAGAAAGAAAGGATTGTAAAAAGACAAGTGTCGGCTGCTCTTGATACCATGTAAAGACTGGCTCAGAAAACTAGGTTAAATGGATGAGGCCATGTGTAATATGAATACTGCTGTGATTGTATTGATAGAATTACATGAGTATATATAGTGCAGTAATGGATAAGAATGAGATACATAAGCGGGCTATCTAAATGCACAAGAGACGTGTTGGACTATTTACAGATATGGGCCATAACTACTGATGGGCCTTATTATAAACTAACTAACGTACTAGTTAAAGGGTAGTTAAACCCACACATACATACATTCGTTGGTTTGGTTGCTGGTGTGGTTAGGTAGGATTGACTGAGGCGTTTGTTTCTGCGTGTTTTGTTGTGCCGCATGCATGTGTGGGTATAGTTTTTTTTTTTTTTGGTGGTTCTGTGTGTTGCCACTAGCTAGCAAGCTAGTCTTTGGTTCTGTGTGGTTTACACCTGTGCACTATAAGAAATTCGACATATTAAGGGGTAAATTTTGCTTTTCACCGAGTACACTTGTGTGAGGAGGAGTAAATCTCAATTAATTCCCAATTTGGTATTACAGATCTTTGAAAGGTTCATGAAAAAGTCTGAGTTTAGTTTTCTGAATTCAGCCGCACATGGTGTGGTTGGCTTGACTTTCCTCTATGCTATCTGAAGCCACTGAATGTGACCTTGAAAGTTATCAGTTCTAATTTCTCATGTTTTAATTCTTTGGTGATATGCGTGGATTGCTAAAAGTGCAGGTTGGTGTAGAGTGATCTAATTAGTTATGAGCATGTGAGGGGTAATTAAAATAGCTACATTAATTATAGAGAAATCTAGGAAGGTAATTAAAATTGTAGATTCATCAAGAAATTTCCATAACTCTATTATTAATTGTAACTATCTCTGGTATAGCCAAGACACATTAACATGAAAAATCTTTTGCCACATTCAAATTAAGAAGCTGCTATAAAAAGCTGAGATCGGTCAATTTAGACATATTACTAGCATGTCGTAGATAAGTTCAGCGATCTACATGACTACATGTATATATGGTGAGTTGTAAGAGTCTAGGCTGCAGAACACCCAGTGGATTCAATTCTATTGCACACATAATTAATTATGCACCCGCTGATCAGCACTGTTTAGTTATCTGAATCTTACATGTGCGACGAGTGGTGCTAAAATTTTCATCGCAAAATTATAGTAAGAGGTAAATGAACTGAAAAATTAAGCTTTTTTTTTAAATCGGGGCAATCGATTCAGTTTGATCACATTAAATGAAATGAGTGCGGTAGCTGGTTACCAATTGAAGCAATCAATAGAGAAACCTCCCTTTTTCTTTGGCAAGTTATTAATTGCAATATCAATCCTGCGTTTTTATCTGGCCATTTTGAATCTGTGTCCACCATTCTTTTATTATTGAGAGAATCGAGATTGCCATGTTTGGCCACAGCAAGTAGACATTGGAGTTAGAACTAATAATAGTATAATTTAGATGAACTAAAATTAGCCATATCAGGTTTAGATAGCTGGCATGGCATCACTGTAATTCCCAAATGATCAGTTTTAGTAATTCTAGTTGGGTGAGTAGCCTTAACAACTACAGTAATTAAAATCCAACTAGCGATACATGTGATGAATTAATTGTGTCTTAATTAATTAACTTGTACAATTAGCTGCTATGCTATGTTATATTTGTAAAACGTACAATAAAAGAATCAAGTAATAAAGAGGTTCACCATGAATATTTATGGAAATGAAAAAGCGTAACGGTTGGTATACAAGAAACGAGTAAATAAGTAGTGTTTGCAGAAAAATTCCATTCAAAACTTTTATGAGAAAAAGGCATGTATGCATGTTAGCTAATATGATGTACTATCATTCAAAAGTACAAGAGGAAAAAAGGTACGTGCTTCATGAAATGGAAAAAGGTCCCCAAAAAAAACAAGCACATGATTAGATGTGGTATGTTGTATGAATCATCAATATTGCTACTTGGCATTATTATTTATGTTGTGAAATTTTGAAAGGATACAGCTTATAATTACATTATTCTCCTCTCCCGGCTGGCCCTCCTCCTCGGCTGAGCAATCAAGTTGGCAACAACTTCCACCAAACTAAATTACACAAACACAATATACACGCGAGGAAGCACAGAACAGGGTCTTTTCTTGTGAATCCAGGAAAAGTGACTTTTGTTATGATTTTCTAGAAATTCACATGTCACGAACGATCATGACTTATTTTTGTTTCTTTAAACTATTATTGATTATTGTTCGTGTTTCTTCTTCTTCAAATTAAGTTCCAGCCAGCTATTAGAGATCAGATGATTGATGATGAGTACATCGTGCAACGGACTGTCGGGTGTGTTATGTATATAGAATAGTGAGTGAGTTGAGTGATAACAAAGGGGGAGCTAGGTAGCTAAGCTAGCTGGTATGAATGATGATAAACATGCAAGGTAGTCATATATATATGGCTGTAATTTAATGAATCTTATTTCCAATGGCGATATATATTTACTCGCGCGCAGCGCACTTCAGTACCATCTTCTTTTGTCCTGATAGAAGGGGACATCATCGATCACAAATAACAAAAAACAACCATGCCGAAAAAGAGATGGGGTCTGTTAATAAATTAATTACTCACAACGATGCCTGCTGGACTGCATTAGGCGTGGTTTAAACTTTGATGAACTAGTCATTTATAATAACTTCAGAAAACCTGTCAACGTATGACTGGGGAGCCGTTACCATCAATTCTTTGTTGAATTGGTGTGAATAATCTTAATTTTACATTGGCTATTTACTTCCCGGATGCATCAAATTCTAGACTTTAATTTCATCTTATGTGAATTGTGATTTATTAACTTTTAACTAAGCAAATATACTACAGTACTCTAATAATATTCTTTCTTAGTTCTAGTACTATAAAACACAGAATTAAAGTTGTAAAAAAATCTAAAACATTTTGAAAAATACTTAAAATATAGTAATTTATTAGACAAGGAAAGTATTAATTAATTAGAGATTATGAGACTGTTAATGCATAACTACCAAAGACGCAAGTAATTAATGGGACCTAGACATTAAGGTAAAAATAAAAATTGGTAAAGGAATCGAGGCATTATTAGTTTCATTAATTGTTTGCTCTACTGGTGACGTACAATTTGTTGTTTAGAGACCGTTTTACCAGCGCATAATGAAGAATCCAAAGTTTAACCAACATTAATCTACCCTCTTTAAAGAAAAACTCTAATCTACCTCTTTAAACTTCTCCGTACATATAGAAGTTGACACGAGAGAGAGAGAGAGACAGGTTAATAATTGTCTTTGTTTGCTTGTTAAAATGAGACCACTACCACTGATAATCATATATCTTCTTCCTTCTCCGATCACATCAGCTGAGCTGCGTGATGTTGAATTTTCAATACTCATATATATACGTATTCAACTTTTGTGGGAGACATATTACAGATTAATTTGATGTATATATACCCAACGTAGCTAACTACTCGGTACCCTCTTTCTTTTTCTTTTCTGAGTTACTATATACTATTTGGTTGATTCTGAACCAGAAAACCGGAAAAAGATAGACAGTGAATGGGATTAATTAAGGATCGATGAGCTAGCTAGATTGGTAGCAAATGTTTGCAATATCGACCGGGGCCGATACCACAAATTAACCTTAATTGCTCATGAGTAAATAATCGGTACAAAAGAAACAGAAAGGAAGTAATTTACTATCAGTTACCTTGGCAACCTAGCTCCAAGTATCTATCTGCATGATGTGTAGAGGTACATATAAACCGACATCTAGCTATAGCCATAGCCATAGCCATAGAGAGGTTGGGCGGGCATGATGGGGAAAGCAGGCACATGAAGGACTAACTCATCACAATTTCGCAAATTCATTTGGGATTTGCTGCTGCGCTACCTACCTGTTTGTTTCTTTCGAGATCAATTAGGAGGATTGTTTGTTTTGCACCAAATTTGCATGATGATGAGTTAGTAATGCACGTGCCCTGCTTCTCCATCTTGCTCATCGCCCAAACTTTTTTTTCTTTCTTCATCACTCTCTCATGCGGCTCACAGAATTCTAAGTAGTACCAAAATTTCTCCAGAGCGCGGGGAAGATAGAGATAGAAAGAGAGAGAGAGAGTTAACAATAATGCCAATGCTCCCTACCGGCCTCCTCATTTTATAAGTGGGATCGATTGAGAGACATCACAAAAGGGTCCTAATTTATTAATCAAACCAAGTACGTACTGCTGGTATTCTGACACACACAGAACAGAATGAGAGAGACGGATTGAAGTGGGTTGGTGGTGGTTTCAGACAACCGGGTACTGCCTGGGGTAAATATTTCTGTGACAAAAAACAAACTAAGGGTCTTGTTTGTTTAATTTGTTCATTATCCCCTTTTTTTTTTGTATTGAGTGAAGGAAAATATTGCTTCCTAGACTAGACTCTGTTGGCCGAGTAACATTGACTTATATATTTTTAATTTTAAAATCTTAATTTTGTAATTTATTTTTATATCATAAAAAAATATATTCCCAAATTTAAATTAATAGAACATGACTTATATTATAATACAAAAAAGCACCATTATATTGATCTTTTAAAAAAACTCAATATATATATGAGTACTACCAATACAAAATCTCTTCCGGAAGCTGTGTCTACCTAGTTATTTGTCATTATCAGCACTATATCACCATGTGTAATTAGAAAAGGGTGAAAAATAAGTAATCACATTTTTTTCGTTTTCTATAATTCCCTTTTAATTCATCTATATATGGCCAAAATTCGGAGTTCATTATCAACTGGGTTGGTTTGGTGATCAACATCTCAGGCCACCACTAAGGTGATTTTTTTTTTTTTTTGTATTTTTCTCCTTTATAGTATTATTCTAGCAGTTAAGCTACAAGAATATTTATTATCAAACCTATCCATTATTTTATTTTATGTTTAGAGAATTTAGTTGATATGGTTATTTGGTTTGGATCAGAGACTATATATTCAATACTCAAAATTTTTTTTATATATATATAGTGTCATTTAGCATTTTACTGTAAGGTTTATGTGGTCATATAGTTTTTACTATAATTATAATAATAGATTAATGCTTCATTCAATTGTACAATTAATACAGTTGATATTTACTACATACATCTATATGTGTAGTGTATACATAGATCTTAAATGGATACATGTATTTTACCAGTATCTGCATCTGACAAATGTTATTAATATTTGTTTATTATGAGTTATTCTATGTGTAAAGTTTGTATTAATCATATCATTTAGATTAATATAAAATGAGAACTGTAAGCATCAGAGTCGACCTGTCGCGAGGATCGTGACAAGGAATTAAACATGTCATGGGAAGGCCAGTCCCGTAACGACCGAGGCTCAGTAGTTATGGGTTATCGTGCAAACAAACCAGAATATAACTAGCTAAACAAACTAGGACTAACTTAAATAGTCTATGAAAATATAAACAGAAGCATAACAAGGATCCCAAACGATATGTAATGGGGTTATAAGCATAAGGAGGATTATATTCTTTGGCTTTCCTTGTGGGGCCGGGTAGTCGGGTCTGAGGTAGACCCAGTCCGGGTGGAGAAAGTCTTGTTATTGACAATGTGTTGACCCTTATTATGGAAGAGGTGAAAAGACTCAATTTGGTTTTGATTGGATAGAGTAAATTGAGTTTTGCATTTTGGGTCATTAATTTATCATATAATATTATTAATTATTTAGTCTAATTTTGAATTCAAATTATGATTGTTTGATTCTCTTTTACAGATTTGAGTAACTTCTGTCAATTCTAGCTAGTTATAATCGACAGTAATTCTGTAGAATTATTGATTTCTCAAATTGAAATGGTGTCGGTTGTCTGAGTGTCGACATAAATAAACATACGATAAAGTAGTAGAGTTAGATTCACAAACCACCTTTCAGTTTAATGAAACCTGAATTAAATCGGTTTTAAATAAATTAACTTACTCCAACAAATCTATTTCCATCCTCTCTTATTTTATTGTCCACGGAGATGTATACAGCCACCAACTCATCATAATCACCGGCCATATCGATGGATCGATCAGTGGTCCTTTTTTCTGATCGGTTGGACATCCCTCAATCAAAAATCTCAACTAACAGCTAGAAATTGCTCAAACAACACAATATATAATTAGGGTAAGGAGGAAGAGGAGGGTGGAGATGTTCACCTACATTGAATGCCACAATTGAGTGACTAAAAAAAATTAAAAAGAGATTGGTGGAAACTTGGAGTACGTACGTATGATTTCTATATTAATGAACATGCCACCTGAATAGTGCGATATGGAATATTTATTTTATTATCTTTTATGTAATGTAATGTAATGTTGGTGATCAATCAATATTGTGCGGTTCCCATCTTTCCTGCCCTATACCATTTCTTTCTTTTCTATTCTTTTCTTTTTTTTATAAGTGGCAGCTTAGGAGCGATACTGAGGTTCTAAATGAACCTTTCTCACAATATGATAGTAATGAGTTTTGAACTCAGGACCTTTGGTCAAGGATACCACTTCACTATCGACCAAGCCACTGCGGCTTGACTCTCTCTTTTCTATTCTACGTCCACAAAAGACAGAAAAAAAGAGAAAAAGCGAATTCATTTAACCTCAATAGCAAGGCACACTGCAGCCGCAGCAGCAGGTAGATGTCCAATCTGAAACTGTTAATGATGAAAACAACAGCAACTCAAATCAACCCAAATTGATTATATCACATGATGTGTGTGTATATTTATGTATATCATGTATTACTTCAAATTAAAATTGCACGCATATTTTTAACCATAAGGAGTGGTGTTAACTGTAAGCCCACAAGCTACCTAGCTAGCTACTTCTCGACATATATTCCAATCAATAGTCTACCTCCGTGTTTGGTTGGTAAAACAAGGAGATTGAGTTGAGCTTGAGCACACTGTTGGTTTTAAAGTGTAACCAAAATTTCTCAAAATTAGATTCGATTAAAAGTTTCACTGTCAAAAAATTAATGAGATCGAATGCTAATTTTAATGGGGTAAGTAGGAGGCGTAAGGAGAAATGAAGTCAATAGTGGACTAAAGGAAGTTCATATGGCTTGAAACTTATCTTGACACAATGTAAAAGATTAATAATATACATTTTCATGTTTTCTATAAATAAAAATGAGTAAAGAACATAAAATAAAAGTGGTGGAGGATTGGTCATCGTAGATAAGGTTTAAAAAAAAGCAAGAAGAGATTTTCAGTTGTATCACCTTCACCATTTACTATTAAGTACTAACAGTGATGTTGGCAGTCGGTCGTCAATTAATTTCTTCCTTTGTCCGGTAACTATCAGATTGAGCTTGTGAGGTTTTAAGGATACATGAATTTATCTGCTAACTGTAGATTGAAAACGTGGATGTTTATATCGTTTACGCTCAATACACGTCTATACTCCCTCCATCCTCTTTTGACCTTTTTCTACACATATGAATTTAATATTTAATATAATATATACAATTTTAAATCTAAATTTTACAATAGAATATTTATATAAAAAATTATATATGTAGAAATTTATTTTATCTTATATATTTAATATTAAAATATAAAAATATGTTAAAAATTTTTTTGATCAATATGAGACAGAAAGATCAATAGTATGAGACAGAGGTAGTACTATATTTTTTATCATTGTCAATACGCGTATATATGACAGATAGATATGCTACACATACTAGCTAGCTTGCTTTGGAATTTACACAACTTCTTTTTTCATACTCCCTCCGTCCCATTCACTTTGTCCTTTTACTATTTGAGCTTGTCGTTTGACTTCAATATTTAACATGTAAGATAATATATTTTTATAAATTTTCTTTTTATAACAGAATATTTATGTGAAAAACTATATTGTAAAAATTATTTTTTAAAAATTATTTTATCTTATATATTTAATATTGAAGTGGAAAAATGTGTCAAAAAGCAAATGAGACACTTATGACGGGACGGAGGTAGTACGTTTTTATCAAGATGAATAGGACCGGTTATCTTGCATAATCCCACGATTGGTCGAGAGGGAATTTTGATCAAAACAAAACTCTCATAGTAAAATCTCGCTAAAATCACGGCCATCATTAGTGAGATTGAACCTAGCTCACTTTAATTAGCGGGACCTTTCCATTGGTGCAGTGAAATTACGGGTCATGTTCTCTCACATAATTGAAACACTTGTTTATTCAAACAGATGGAAAGGTAATTTATGACCAATAAAAAATAAACTTCTCTATTCAAATATAAGTCGTTAAAGATTAATGTAGGCCGTAAATTATTTACAGTGCCTCATACCGCATAAGATAATATATCAACAATATAATGGATTCGTTTGGGGACAGCTGCTGAGGGCTGCTGTTGGGTCCTGCTGTTGGAAATTGAGAAGCTGTCTGCTGATGGTTTTGCAGAAGCTGTCAGCTGTTAGTTTTAGTGTTTGGTGGAACGTCTGCTGATGGTTTTAAAAAGCAGAGACAATTGTTAGGTCCTGCTGCTGAAAATTGAGAAGCTGCCTGCTGATGATTTCGCAGAAGCTGTCAGCTACTGGTTTTGGGTGTTTGGTGGAAGTCTGCTGATTTTAGAAATTGAGAAGCTGTCTGCTGCTGGAAGCTGTTCCCCAAACGAGCTCATCTTACTGGTCCTCTATTGACGTTACTCCTCTTTTCCAGTTGGACTCCGACGCTGCCTTCTCGGATTGGTTTCTTGCACAATGCTCTCTCTTGCCTGCCCATACCCTTTCTCGACTGCTTGTTTTCCTCTGGCAACTCTGGTATGCACGCTGTCAGTCGTCTCATTCACGGGTGCTCCCTTTTGACTAGGCTTGGTGTCAAGGTCAAAGTTTCCTCGCCGCCTTGAGCGAACATTCTTCAGATGCTGTTACTCTCCAACGACATAGGGATCAGCATGCTGGGTTTATGGACATCTATGTTGATGCTAGTCTTGCTCCGTTTCATCAACTGGGCTTGGGTTTTGTGGTCACATTCAACTCTGCAACTCTATCGGTGGGCATTCATGGTTATACTGCTGATGTTCTTCCTTCGTCCGCCGAGTGTCTTGCGCTGCAGTTCGCCCTGGCGTATGCTCGAGCTGAGGGCTACCCACAGGTACGAATCCTCTCTGATTGCCAGCAGATGATACGCTACCTCACCGGTTCACTGACGACGTCTTTGCATGGGGACTCCACTCGGTTACTCGACAGTATTCTCGCAGACGTCCATGCTTTTCGAGATATAGCTTGGTTTTACATTCCACGCACTGATAATCTAGTGGCTCATAATCTAGCTTCTTACGCTAGAAAATCTCAGCATCCTTCATGCTGTTGGAAAGCGTCTGACTTTCCCGACTTTGTACTCGACTATTGCGCTTAATCTATATACTTTGTGGTGTTCAAAAAAAAAAAAACAATATTACTTGCTACGGGTCCATATACCTTTGCTTTTATCAATTTCCCTAATCATTCTAGAATAACGATTAAAGTCCAAGAAACGTCACTTTACATGTTACATCCTAGCTTATTTTTGTTAGTCGACTCTTTACTTATCTTATTTTCGTTAGTCGACTCTTTACTTATGGATTTGACGCGTAGTGTTAGCAGGGCTGTCCATGGTGAGTTAACCGTCTTATTCAGTTAACTGTTTTCGGTTAATCTAGTCTTCGGTTTTCTAAAATTCAATTTATTACCATTCTATTTAATTCGGTTAACCGGATTCGGTTAACCGTTTAATTCAGTTTTCTAAAATCTAATTCCATTACTATTCCATTTAGACCGGTTAACCTTTAGTTTGGTTCAGTTTTTTCGCTTAATCTTGTAGCCGTACAACTTTTTTTATTGATGAGACTCATACTATTAATATTATAGTACAACATTGACCATTCACTTAAATAATGAGTGACAAATCAAACATATGTAACAAAAAAATATAATTATACTTATATTCCCTCAATAGCTAACATTAATTATTATATAGATTAACATTAATATTTGAAGTTTTTCATTGTTTATATAATCGGTTAACCACGATTAACCAAGCGGTTAACCGTTATGGAAAATACAATACCGTTATCGGAACCGAAACCGGTCAATTTACACGGTTCGGTTAACCATACTGCAAGAACCGATACGGTTAACCTAAAAACAGGTACAGTTCACTTCGGTTTCGGTCAGATACCGTGGTTTTGGAATTTTTTGGGCAACCCTAAGTGTCAGTTTTCTTCTCAACAAACATTTACAAGTACCCCTTACTTTTTTTTGGAACACTAAATATATATATATTAGTAAGGATCAGCGTTTCAAGAAACCCTTTATCAGTTTTGGCCAAATTTCTCGTGTTAGCAAGCTCTCGATCAAAGGTAAGGGCCTAAGAAGGAGTTATAGCTGAAATAGATTACTTTGTAGGTCATGTAAAGGATGTAGGGGTAAGCTGTAAAGAGGTATGTGTTCTTATTTTTTAGCATAATTTCCATTGTTTGCCACAATTTTTGGTATTTTTGGCCTTGTGCCCCTAATTATCAAAAAAAATATTTTAGTAGATTTAGATGGAGTTCCATCATAAAACAAGATACAACCACTTGTCAGACTTAGAGCATTCAAGCGACACGTAAAGAGGATCCTAGAAATGACTATCGGAAGCAGCTAATTCATATAGAATTGTTTGGGTAGTCAAGACACTGCCAGAACATGAAAGTGAAAACTCGAGATGAATCCCCAGGCATCCTAACGCCTAACTGGAGACTTGCATGGTCCGAAACTCTAGCAACAAAATCCAAAACGGATGACCTATGCATCAGACCAGGAGTACAACAAAAATAACAAAGACTTGGGAAAATTAGCATTAGGGATCAACAACATAAGGCCGGAGATGGAGTACACCTGGACAATAGGTATTAGAGGTTGCATACTCACAGTTACAGGTTCACAAAAAAGAAATAGAGAACATTTGAGAAAGTTGTATGGTTTGCAACCTGCTCCCCAATTCGCTCTGTCCAAAACTAGTTCTCGTATCATTGACCGTGTGAATGACATTGGACAAGAAGGTAAAGTAATTTTTTTGCAATACTTTTAACACCACACACTCATGACTCGATGTCTTTTTATATCTCCTTATTAAAGGTGCTATTCACTCTTTTTTTTTTTTCTTTCTTTCTTTCGTCTCTTTTAGCTTTATTGCTAACTCATGTTTTATAACTTTTCTAGAAACTTCTTTAAATGTATCTTATTATTTTCATAAATAAATTTGTTTTCTTCGGTTACCAGTTATAGTAATGGATCAACATAGTACCTTGTCTCTAGCCCTTTTTATCATAATTTTGTCCATGGCTCAAGACTAATATATATTCAGGTAATACATAGTCAAGTATCCTTTTATTTTAATGAAATTAAACAAGCAACCCAATGAAGTTAGCATTCTCCATCTTGTCTGGTTGTTAAAGTCAGAAGTGTTATTCATACAACATTCCTCCTGACTTAGCCAACTCCAAGTGAAAATCTCCTTACACATCTTGTATGAGAAAACAAAAACAAATGCAAGGTACTAACAGTAGTGTAACCTTCCCCACCCTTAAGCAACATAATATATATCCACATCGGGGAAATGGGCGTTTATTTTATATGGTGAAAACAGAATGGAATCAAGAAAGAGAATGAAAAAGAATTCCCTTTGATTTTCCTAGTAGTTTATTTATGTGAGGGAATTGAAAATGAATAACCGGTCAACCGTCACCAGTCAATGGTCAACGGCCGCTGGCTGCCGGTCAATGACCAAGAAATGTCGGTCAACATCCATTGGTCACTGGTCAATGGTTGTTGGTCATCGGTCAATGGACATATGTTACCAGTCAAAGTATACTGGAGAAAGGAAATCTCATTCCCTATTAGGGGTAGGAAATCACGTTAGAGGGATTTAGGGTAATCCCATTCATTTTCTGTTTCCTGAAAATAAGAAAAGCTAACTAAACAAACACCAGGAAACGGAATCATTCCGATTTACTTTCCTGATTACCCCAAAATAAACACCCCTAAAAGTAGGCGAGAGATCTATGAGACCCTTAGTCCAAAAAAGGAACAAAAGATTAAGTGAGGAAACTAATACTAACCTGTGTGAATTGTGATGTTGACACAGTGCATGAGTAGCACTTCCACACACTTAAACCCTCACAGAAAATTGGTAGTAGTTTGGTTGAGATGTAAGATGATCGTAAAAGTTCTACTATAATAGATACAATAAAATTAACCAAAATTTTTATGAGGATAAGCAGGTTAGCATGAACGTCAAACAGGAAAGGGATTATTATTTAAAGAAAATGGGAGAAAAAAAGATATTATTTTTTTCAAACTCAAGTAACCAGATTAGATTAAGATAAACCATATTACATTACAATGACATATACTCAAATGCAACCAAAAGAGGGATGACACTGACACATGCCTTACTGCATTAGAGAAGGTATTCTCATGGAACCCCTTTATGGCAGCACCATACTGGACGACAAAAGCAAGCCGAAGCTTACAAACCAAACACAGTCTCGGGGCATAGACCCCTGCAACACAACTAGCCAACAACAACAACATCTTGTGGACAAGTTCCCACCAAGAGAGATGCCAAATGATCATATACAAAACCATATAAAAAAAAGACTAAATTCAAGGACAAGAAAAAAACATAACCAAGCACTCTAGTCAACCTAAAACCACCACCCGAACCCAGCATTTCTGAAGGAGACGAATGCTCAAATGCGCGGTCAGAACCTAAACCCGTGCCATTGACCTGCGCCATTGAGCAACAACAAGCTCATTATTGATCGTGGTTCCAGGGAGACTCCATCACCGTAGAAGATTCTTGATCAGCAGTCCTAGAGCAGTTGCACTCCCTTAGTTTGTCACTCCCGTTAGCCACAACAAGGCTATTACCTTTCCTAGTAGCATCATCAAGATTTAAATCCCAAAATTCCTCACGGGTGGCATGGTCCAAAAGGATGTTAAACTTTCTCTTCTTGGAAGCTATACCTTCAAAGATTAACAGCTCACTTGGCATTTGGTCTCCCCGAAGAGTGACAGAGTGATTGCTAGGTAGAATCGTGAGTTAAGCATGAAACATATCAGGAGATCTTTGAGAAAAGAAGTAATTGGTGATACCTGTCAAAACCGTTGAGTGGCATCAAGGGGGATATTTCTATTGTATGGAGGAACAAACCGCACCTAGAGCATATCAGAGGCATACCGTCATAGGATATGAGAAGTTGAGGTTTAAGTCTCCTAAAGATAGCGGGAGCGAACGCAATATCGGATGTTGAAAATCTAGAGAAACCTTAAGATGGAGACAACTGAAGCCAAGGGCGATGGTTTCTTCCATTAGTTCCAAGAAAATTTCAAGCTTCTCCACAATTTTCTCAGCAAAATCCAAATTGTAGTAGGCTTTTGGGATGTCGTAGATGTGGATCCAACATCGAACCTAACAGAAGTTGTGATTCTTACGGGTTTATACCCTACCCTAGGGCTTGTAAAGAGAAACAGATCCGATTGATCGTCCATAGACCTTTAGCCAAAACTTCATTCATCGCACCTTTGTCTTCAAATTCAATGATAAAAAGGTTCTGGCTCACTCTATCAAAACTTGAGCCCACCATAGCCACTCCATCAATGCTCTAGATGAGTGCAAAGGATAGGTGCTGAAACTGGATGATGCGAAAAGAGTTTTGCTAGAATAAAACGATCAAAGGTGAGCATTTTTCCGTAGAGGTCAAGCACTCTCATGTTGGGAGGACTTATAAAAAATTGAGTGGGGGAATTAGAAACAAATTGGGGAAACTTGAGGGTTGCTCGGATACGAGTGAGAAAACAAGAGTGGAGGTGATCCCCAGTTCGAAGAGTGCTTAGCATATAAGGATAAACTTCCTAGACTACTGATGCGAGAAAACTAGGCTTGTCCATTGATATTTCTGATTGAAAGCATGTAGTAGCAGGCGTAGACCTGTAGTAGAATGTTCCATGGGCGGCGGGAAACGAACGATGGAGAGGAAAGGAGATCAAGGAAGATTTTGACAGGGATGGTGTGACAGGAAGGGAGTGGAAGGGAGTTGGATGTCCTACTACTAGTCCCAAAGGCAAGTAATCATTTGCATGCTTGCAGGTAATAGGCGCTTTGAAAACTGTCAAAGCACAGGAGGGGAAAGCAACTGCTGGAGAGGAGGGTGATGTGCGGGAAGGAAACTAAATCGGCACCGCGCTGGTGAGCATGAATCCCGCCGGGGGGAGAAAACGCGCTCCACACGCGCAGAACATTACTCCATACTATGGATAGCTATTGAAAAGATATCGAAACATCTAAGTTGCCTTTCAAAAAAGTTGCTACTCTTTTACTCCCTCCGTCCTGAATTGACCGTCATGTTTACTTTATGGCACGTTTTTCCACTTCAATATTAAGCATATAAGATAAAATAATTTTATAAAACTAAATTTTGTAACATATAGTTTATCATGTAAGGATTCATATGCAAAACTTAAATTTTCAAAATTTATTTATCTTATATGTTAAAAATTGAAGTCAAACGACATATCCAAATAGTAAACAGGACGGTCAATTCAGGACGGAGGGAGTATGTTTTTTTTTATAGTTACGGTAGTTAGTAGGTTTCGAATCCCAAATCTTTGGCTCCTATATACCACTCATCTACCGACCAAGCCACAAGAGCTCGACAGTTGCTACTCTTTTATGTCTTTGTCTAGATGTTACCTATCTAGTTCCGCCCAGAAGTTAGAGGTATGTGAGCCACTTCGGATTGAGAATGGGATGCTAGTTGTCACTCATATCAAATAAAAATTTCGGGGTTGAGATTGGGATGCTTAGTTGTCACTCGCATCAAATAGAAATTTCGCTTAGCATTGAATGGATGGAAATCCATTGTCCAGCAAACATGTTGCGGGTGTTAAGGATGTTGCAAAGCACTGGTTTATTCAGCCACTGTAAGCCCACCGAATTCAGTTGATAAAAGGACTCCACTCCATTTGACAACTATATATTATTAAAGGTCCGTAGCTCTTATGCTAAGATGTTATATAGGTCTAATTATCTTTGGAAAATAATTTGTTTACTTTGTCAAACTAAAAAGTCTACATGTCTTCACCAATACCCTGTTGGTATAGTGGTGATTGGAACTGAACTTGGCAGGGAGAACCAGGGATCACTCCCCCACAACAGCTATTTAGAATGGACTAAAACATATCCACTCAAAGCTGATCCCCGATCCAAATGTACTCCAATAGAACGAACCGGTTGGTAGGAAAAAAAAAGTCTACATGTCTTCTTGAATTCTTGACTTAATGCCCTGTATAAGTAAAAGAGAAAGCAATTTTAGTTGGTAGCAATTAGTTATTTCGTGCATCTCTCATCTATAATAGTAGACTTATTGTAGTATATTAGCTAAGCGTAGATTGTTTAATACCCATTCTATCAATGCGTTCCCCAGCCCTTATAAAAGGAAAAGGATGCAGAAGTACATTAGGGTAGGAGAAAAGGGGCGAAAATCAGGGAAGATCTTTGATGTGAGACCGGACCCATATTATCATGATCACGACTCACCAGCACGCATATCCCTTCCTCGATCTGTTATCGTCTTCAAATTAACCTATTTAAGGAACCTTTCCTTCCACCGCCACTATAATTAACATTGTCTTCTTCATCTATACTCTTCCCCAGAGCTAGCTAGTTAGCTTTTTTTACGAGTCCCTACTGTCCCATTTCCTTTTACCTTCACCTTGGATCATATATTGGCTCCTATTTTCGCTATATAAACCCCGGACTTCACCATGTGACGAGTGGGCCATTACTTGATGCCCTCTAATGTGTTCATATCCATCTATATATGCTCTTTTACTTTAGTGGTGATAAGACAACATAGACGTAAACCACTCATAAATGGGAGATGTTATTAATCAAAGCATGTTGTCGATACATGGATCATTGTCGTCCTTGCATTGTTTACAGAATCTATATGGGTAATTAATGCCGCTGGCTGTCTAGATAGCTTGCCAGTAGTGCCATGTTTTGATTGGAGTAGCTAGACTTAACGAAAGGGAAGCTTTGGTTACGTGTTGGACCTATATGTAATGTATACATGTAGGTACATTCCCTTTTGCGTTTGTCTTCATGTAATATAGTTTGTATCATCTTCGGTACTTATACTATGTCTTTATAGAACTACGGACAACCCAATCACCCGTTATGTCTTCATATTCGTAGTTGGGGAGTCAACAGTAATGTCAATCTAGTTCAGCTATTGCCTATTAACTAGGGTGTGCAAGTGTAATTAATGACTTATGTGATTATCTATAGCTAGAGTCCTTAATTCAGTTGATTACGAATTTACAATCCCAACAAAACTTAAACCCAATTTAAAATCATATTGACATCTATTTCTTGCTAGTGTAGGGCATCCACAATGGTGTGGATTCCACCCATGATGGTAAAAAAGAAAAAAGAAAATGATGAGTGGAAGTGAGAAGATGTGGGAGGGTTGCTTAATTAAGAGCTGGAGAGAGGGTTGCTTGATTAAGAACCTAAATAGAGAATGTTCTTACCGACATATCGTGAGAGAATGTGAGAGAAGAAATATAATGAACAGAGTAAGCTTCAAGCAAGGAGATATGTAGCTGATATTTCTTTCTTTTTTCTTTTTTTTTTGAAAACAAGAATTAGCTGATATTTCATACCTAGTTCAACAGCAAGCAAGAAGCTCACTTTTCATTTTCTTTGCTCTTCATATGATCATGAATTGTCTAGTTATACATCCATATCCCTATTATATATCTTCCCAACTTAGAACCCAACTTGTAAATTAATGGATGATCAAAAAACAAATAAGAGTCTTCACATCCAACTTCAGCAGTGTTACAAGTTTTTCTCTCTTTGGTGAAAGGGCTTTGCGACACCTTACTCCTTTAGTTCTTTGACACCAAAGTAGTTTTCTACCAATGCCTACCTTGGGAATACAAACTCTCATCATTGCATTTTGCATGTGGATCTTTGATCTCCCTCTTGCTCCAAAGCTTCTTCTCCTAACTACTCCTCTTGCCCTCCCATATTATCCTCCCTCTTACGCTCTTAATTGCTCCTTTTTCTTCCCGAATATGGCGAGCCCTCGCACAGAAGAGCAGGTTGCAGAAATCGTATCTCGTTGTGCCACTCTTTTGCTCACGAAAGAGGTTTGTTGAACTTGGACGGATTGCTGGACCACAGAGAAAATCTCTAGTATGAGCGTTTTCTCCTCGGTAAGCTCTTCTCCTCTCGGGTCACTGATGTTAGAGCCCTGAAGGGTACCTTCGACAAAGCTTGGCAACTCCATGGGAAAATTAAGGTTCAAAACATTGTAAGAACCTTTTTATGTTTAAGCTGGGTAAGGATGGAGCTTCCAATGAGATCCTCAATCATGGACCATGGACCTTCGAAGGGGCTCTTCTGGTTCTTCAGTCGGTCGAAACCCGGAAGGCCCCAAAAGACCATGATTTTCGCTGTATCCTGCTCTGGGTCCGAATCCATGACGTCCCTTTCATCTTCCGCCATAAGACCTTTGCTCAGCGTCTTAGTTTCCGATTCGGAACTTTTATGGAATTTGATGAAGATGAGGGTCTCTTTGGGGGAGAGTTCATGAGAATTAAAGTCAAGCCTAGCGTCTATAAACCAATCATGTGCTGCATCTTTATCACTTTGGAGGGCTCTACTTCCATTCTCCGACTCTCTTACAAGAATATGTCGCCTATTTGTTTTCAATGTGGCCTTTTCCTACACTCAACCAAGGAATGCCTGAAATACAAAGACTCTGGCGATAGTACTCCTCCCTACGGGCCATGGCTCAAAGCGTCGAGCATGCAAATAGGGTGTAAGGTGGATGAGGAAGATGAGTGCGGTATCTAGAAAATCTTAGATGATGCAAGCAAAAGCCAAAGTCCGGCGGAGACCGCTTCGTCTGATGAAGGGAGAAGGGATAATGATCATGATTCGAAAGACACTTTGGGCTTGTATATAAGATAAATCATAAGAGGATGTTGACCTTGGAGGCGGGACTCTTCATAATCATTAGAACTTATATCCGATGGGGCGACTACAGAGTCCGAAAGCACAATCTCCAACATCACAGACTTCTAAGCAGTCAATTGTTGCACCTATCGAGGACGTAAATTTGCATTATTGTCTATTGTTATGCATACAGGTGATCCCTTGGAAATGACGGGTGGAAAGAAGAGGGATTTTGATAGAGTGTTGAATAAGAGTTCCTTGAGAGATGTTTGGATGCACAATAAGCTTAGCTCGAATGTAAAGTGAAGGAAGACTTTTAATCGTGTCAGGACTTTCACATTGCTCCTGGTACATTGCTCATTGATCTAAAAACCCTCAAGTGAAGAATGGTGCAACCTTACGTAAGGAAACTACTAGCTCGACTAGGAGTTTCTTGGAAAAATAAGACGATGGTGGGGGGGCCTTTAATAGCCATTTTTCAATCCCTTATGCATGCTTTGTTTGATCACTTTCATCTATTGGTTTTTGTTGTGATTGATCTTGAAGTTTGTTACCCTATGTGTGGTCCCCTCTGTTATCTTTTTGGTAATTGGGTTGTGGTGACGAGCTGGAGAAGTTTGATCTCTTAATGCATAATACAATGTACTATATGTTGAGATTTTTGGATTATGCTAAGATTACCCACTACTTGGAAAAAAATGTTTTAAACTACGGCCTTCAAATAACGGTTATTTACAAACCGTTGTTTATACTGAGCATAAACAACGGTTCTATACGAAACCGTTGTTTATATTCTCACGCCACTAAGCATAAACAATGATTTTTTTTAGTTTCTCGTCACTGAGCATAAACAATGGTTCTGAACAAACCATCATTTATAGTAATCATGCCACTGAGTATAAACAACACTTACACACAAAGTGTTGTTTATAATGAGCATAAACAATGGTTCCATCAAACCGTTGTTTATACTCAGTGGCACGATTACTATAAATGACATTTTGTATAAACTGTTATCTATAGTCCTAGCGGGAAATTTAATTTTGGCTCAAATTAACATGCCTCTCTTCATTAATTCCCTTCTTATATCTTCTCACACGGTGATTTTTGCATCCCAAACTAGCAAACAAGGAACATAAGCTCTGCGCCTTCCATTCTCTTCACTTCACAGTAATTTTGCAACCTACTCTATGTCTCTATCATTCTCTTCCCAGGGTAATTTCGCAACCAGAACTGGCAAACAAGGTACATGATCTGTGCCTATTCCTGATCTCTTCACTCATGGTAATTTTTAACCTTGAATGGCGAACTAGGAACATGCTCTCCTCATTCTCTTGATTTTAGGGTAATTTTTGCAACGCACACTGGCGAACAAGGAACATGCTATGCTCCTCATTCTCTTGGTTTCATAGTAATTTTACAACCCACATTGGCGAACAAGGAACATGCTCTACGCCTCTTCTTCATTCTCTTGATTTTAGGGTAATTTTTGCAACGCACACTGGCGAACAAGGAACATGCTATGCTTCTCATTCTCTTGGTTTCATAGTAATTTTACAACCCACATTGGCGAACAAGGAACATGCTCTACGCCTCTTCTTCATTCTCTTGATTTCACGATAATTTTTGCAACCCACGCTAGCGACCAAGGAACATGATGCACCTCTTCCATTCGTCTTCATTCACGATTTTACAACCCTAATTCGCAAACAAGGAACATACATGCTTTGACCTCTTCATTCTCTTATGTATGCGCTCAGTTGAGATAAATCAGTGAAATGATGCTGCATCTACCGTACACCAGATCAAAGACGGGACTTTTTTTTTAAATGTCACAGACTATAAAAAACGGTTATATGTATAACCGTTTATTATGTTCGCTGATTTCACACTCCCAAAAAATGACTTTAAAAAGCCAAGCCCGGTGGCTTGGTCGGTAGTGGGGTGATATCCTAAAACGAAAGGTCCTGGGTTCAAAACTTACTCACTATCGTATTGTAAGAAAGGTTCATTTAGAATCTCAGTATCGCTCATATGCCGAACTTTCAGCACTTATTAAGAAAAATAACCTGAAAAATAAATACTCTCCTCCGTCCTGAATTGACCGTCTTGTTTACTATTTGGACATGTCGTTTGACTTCAATATTTAACACATAAGATAAAATAATTTTAAAATTTTAAATTTTGCATATGATTTCTTACATGATAAACTATATATTACAAAATTTAGTTTTATAATATTATTTTATCTTATATGCTTAATATTGAGGTGGAAAAACGTGTCATTAAGCAAACAGGACAGGTCAATTCAGGACGGGTCATAAGTTTCTACATAGTCCCCATAAGCGGATCGATTTGGATTACATTCAGTTAATAATTCCCATATATCATTGTTGTTAATAATTCAATATGTTTGCATATCATACGTTTGGAGGATATACTTTTGACTAATACCCAACATTACTTATTTGTTTTTGTAGAATACAATTCCGTAATCAGTTAGTGCACTGTTTATAATTAATTATAATTTGTGAGACGATACGCTAAGGAACACCTAGTCATATTAGTCTCAAACCAACAAAGAATTGAGTAGGAGTACTGAGAAAAAGGTAAACAAAACTCTTCCATGATTAATGTACGAAGTTAAAATCACTCACCATCTATGTACGTACGGCTCAACATGTGTAGTAGTGTAATGTCCTAATGGAGGGTAAGACCCCACATGTCCATCGAGAATGGGACTCCTGTCTCTTTCAAATTCCACTACCATTTCTTAACAAAGTGGAGAGCATGCTTCTCACCTCATTGTCTTGTCTCGTCTTTGTGTGTGTTTATATATAAATTCCTAATCGAATAGCAAATTGATAACGAAAAAGGTGGTATTAATCTAATGAAAAGAAACTCCAACTTTTAATTTTCTTTGCTGAAATGACCAATATTGTAGATTTCAAAACGATATCTGCTGCAATTAATTAGTTAATTGAACGTGATTTGCTTGGTTGTCCATATAAACGTGAGGATAATTTACGGCACGATAGTGATGATGACAACGACGGGTCTCGGGCTCTTCTTATGATGCTCAAATGATTACAATATTAGTAATCATATATTAATATCAAGGATACACCATCTACATGTCATGCTGACCTAATCAAACAAATTCGCATTCATATATTTGATGAATGATGAATTAATCTTTAAAAGTTAATTAGAGGGACTATATAATGTGCTGTTTGTTATTTCTCGTATGTTGAAGTGGAGAGATGTTTTGTAATCATGTACATGCTACAGAATCAACACTATTATAAAAATCCCTATGACAATTGCTAAATGAAACAAGACTATCAGATCAACCTTGTTCTATGTGCTCTATGTGTGCCTAACTTTAGACAATAGATATTGAACAAGTCATATAGTCCAATTAAACTCTATTGTTAATATCACCTAACACAAATATTTCTAACGGTTGTTATAAGACTGATTTTTGAAAGTTATTAAAAACAGTTGTGTTTTGTTTTTTGGGAAAATTCACGATATACCCCTGTTTTCTTTCGTAATTCGCAATATACCCCTGTGATTTTCGTAATTCAACTTTAAACATATTTAAATATTGTCCAAAATTGATGAAAGTTTACATGGACGATGCTAAAGTGTTATATTTTGGTCCAATATCAAATTTGATATTAGACCAAAATATAACACTTTAGCATCGTCCATGTAAAGTTTCATCAATTTTGGACAACATTTAAACATGTTTAAAGTTGAATTACTAAAACCACAGGGGTATATTGTGAATTACGTACGAAAGAAAATAGGGGTATCTCGTGAATTTTCCCTTGTTTTTTTAAACCTACTTTTACCCTTTGCTACTTTTCTGTAAGAGAAAGGAGTATTGACTGATGGTGAGCATTCGTTTCGGTTAACCGAATTAACCGATTTAATCCTAATTAAAAACTAAATATACCGAAACCGAATTAACCCAAAAACTGAGTTTTAGAAAACCTAGAATAAAAAACCAAACAAAAACCGATTATTATTTTTTCAGTTTTTCGGTTAACTGAAAAAACCAAAATCGAAAATATATAACCTGGAACTTGTAGAAATGTTAAAAAACCTGTAACTACATAACATAATTCTATAGAGTACATAGTTTTAATGCTTAAACTCTTATCACACATACTTACCTAACATAAATCCACAATTAACACTTCACAAATGCGTAAACTTCCAACATCTAATCAAACAAAAGTGAAAAATCATAGTAATGTGGATCTTCATGACAAGTTCTAGTTCATATTTCGTCATCCAAAGACAAACTGTTGCGTTGTTGTCTGTCGTCAAAATCCAAATATCAGGTAACTTACCAGCAAGAAGATAATAAAGACAAGAGCAGAGAATGAATGTTACGTGTTTGCCAGATAGAAGAAGATAAGTTTGAGTTAGGGATGTACCGTGAGTGAAGCTGGAGTCTAAAGAGGATAGAGCATCCACAAGAAGTGAATGCATGATGCAGCAGTTATAATCTCTATAGTGTCGCAGTCACAAGATGAAAATGAAGACAAGCGGCGAGATATGTTACTTGTTCGCCAGCTAGAAGTAGATAAGTTAGCGTTAGAGTTGCAAAAAATTATAGTGGGTGAAGCAGAAACTAGAAGAGGAACAGCCACAAGAATTAAATGAGTGATGCAATAGCTCTAATTTTTGCAGAGTCGTAGACACAAGACGAGAATGAAGACATTGAGAATGTATGTTACTTTGTTCGTATTGTAATTGACTTAAAATCTATTGTGGGCTGGGCTTACAATTACAGGGGGTCCATCATTCGGGGGGGTTTGGGGGGGCGTATGGGCTTTGGGCCCATATCGAGTTTTTTCTTTTGAGATGAGTATGTCTATATAGATGTGTGTTTTAGGGTTGTAGTAAGCCGTTCTTACACTTACGAAATCGAAACCCTAAAACGAGTTTCCTCACCTTTTGTTCTTCTCCTTCGTTTTCTTCTTCGTTTTCGGTCATTATTCACTCGATTTTTACAACAATTGGTATCAGAGCTCTCTGGTTGCGATGGTGAATTCTATGAAGTTCGAAATCTCACGTTTCGATGGAACTGGGAATTTCGCCCTATGGCAGCGGCGAATGAAGGATCTGCTTACGCAGCAGGGAATGCAGAAGGCGCTTTGGGATACTAGACCAGAAGCCACGAAACAGGAAGATTGGGACGAGATGCAGGAGAAGGCGGCATCGATAATTCGTCTGTGTCTTGCAGACGAAGTGGTTTACCAGGTAATTGATCTTAAAACTTCTAAGGAGATCTGGGATAAACTGGAGAAAACATACATGTCAAAGTCGTTGTCCAGCAAGTTATATCTGAAACAAAGGTTATACGGGTTGAAGATGTCTGAAGGTTCAGATGTGGTACAACACGTTAATACTTTTAATTAGATTATTGGGGATTTAGGGTGTGTCGATGTAAAAGTGGATGATGAAGACCAAGCCATGATCTTGTTGTGTTCGCTACCCCCTGCATACGAGACTTTGATTACAGCCCTCACCGCAGGGAAGGATTCGATAAAACTGGAGACAGTAACTGCAGCGCTTGTTGCCCAGAATGATCGCAGGCAACATACCAGTGGAGATAAGTCTCAAGGTGATGGGTTGTACGTTATTAACAACCAGGAAAGGGGTAGACAGAAGGACAGAAAATCTGATGGCAAGGCAAGGGGAAAATCTAAGTCCAGAAGCAGGAAACATGTTACCTGCTACGGATGTGGTCAGAAAGGTCACTATAAGAGAGATTGTCCAAATAAGAAACAGAACAGTGGGAGTTCAGAAAGTTCTTCGAAATCTGCAAACGTTGTCCAGGAGGCTGCTTCAGATAGTGGAGATTCATACATGCTTTCAGTCACCTCAAGCAGCACTCCAGATTCCTGGATTCTGGATACAGGGTGTACGTTTCATATGACTCCTAACAAGGAGTGGTTTAATACTTATGAGGCGAGAAATCAAGGATCTGTTCGGTTAGGAGACGACAGTCCATGTGGTGTTGTTGGTATTGGGCAGATCAAGATCCGTATGCATGATGGCATCATCAGGACGCTGACTGATGTAAGACATGTTCCGGATCTGAAGAAGAGTTTGATTTCTATTGGTACTCTACATAGAAACAGGTTCAATTACAAGTCTGATGATGAATACTTGAGGATAACCAGAGGTTCTATGACAGTGATGAAGGGAAAACTTACCAGATGTAACATCTACCAGCTGGTGGGGAGCACTATAGCAGGTGAAGTTGCTGCTGCCATATCTGAAAGTGACAACACTACTCTGTGGCATATGCGTATGGGGCATATTGGTGAGCAAGGTTTGACTGAGTTGCACAAGCGTGGCCTTCTGGATGGTTTGAAGAACTGTAAGATGGGATTCTGTAAGTTCTGTGTGATGGGAAAGCAGTCAAAAGTATCCTTCAAAACTGGCCAACACACGGCAAAGGGTCTTCTCGACTATGTGCATTCTGATGTATGGGGGCCAACTCGGGAGCTGTCTCTAGGAAGTTCCAGGTTTTTTGTTATATTCATTGATGACTATTCCAAGAAAGTCTGGGTCTATTTCATGAAGCACAAATCTGAGGTCTTTGACAAGTTTAAGATTTGGAAAGCTGAAGTAGAAAATCAGACAGGAAGGAAGGTAAAGTATCTGAGATCTGATAATGGAACAGAGTATACTGATTCGAGGTTCCAGAAATTTTGTGAGGAGCATGGTATTCAGAGGCATTTCATGGTGAGAAAAACACCTCAGCAGAATGGCGTAAGTGAGAGAATGAATCGCACAATTGCTGAGAAGGCCAGGTGTCTAAGGCTGAATGCAGGGCTCTCATAGCAGTTCTGGGCAGAAGCAGTAAACATGGCAGTCTATCTCATTAATAGATCACCAAGGAGCTCCCTTGAGAAGAAGGTCACTGAAGAGGTATGGAATGGAGTAGACATTGATTTATCTAATTTGAAGATATTTGGTTGTCCTGCTTATGTTCTGATTCCTAGTGATGAACGATCCAAGGTGGACTCCAAGTCCAAGAGATGCATCTTTCTGGGGTTTGAGAAAGGTGTGAAAGGTTTCAAGTTATGGGATCCTATGGCTAAGAAGAAGGTCCTCAGTCGAGATGTTGTTTTTGATGAGCAGTATATGCTGCAACAGGCAAAGTCAGATCAGGAACCGACTACTACAATTGAGACTAATGTTGGTCCCATAACAGATCTGGGGAACAGTTTTAGTGAGACTACCACTAGTTCAGAAGCTACAGCAGATAAGCAGACAGATCAGAATCATCAGCTGGTGGAGTCCCTAGTTTCTGGCAGACAGAAACGTGTCGTTAAGCCACCTCAGAGATTCGGCTATGAAGAAGTGGTCAACTATGCTCTTGTAGTTGGTTCAGATGATCCATCCAGTTTTCGGGAGGCTATATCTAGCCAAGAGAAAGAAGAATGGTTGGGTGCCATGGTGGAAGAGGCTGAGAGTCTAAGAAAGAATCAGACATGGGATCTTGTTCCTCTCCCAAAAGGCAAGAAGCCAGTTGGATGCAAGTGGGTTTTTAAGAAGAAACTCAGGGCATCAGAAAAAAAGGGGTGAGATATAAGGCCAGACTAGTAGCAAAGGGATACTCTCAGCAGAAAGGAGTTGACTATGATGAGATCTTCTCTCCTATAGTTAGGCACACCTCTATCAGAGTTGTGTTTGCTTTGGTGGCTAGCTGGGATATGCACCTCGAGCAGATGGATGTGAAAACAGCGTTTCTCCATGGATATTTGGAGGAAGAAATATATATGCAGCAGCCTGAAGGGTTCATTCAGCCTGGAGAGGAGCATCTTGTGTGTAGGCTGAAGAAATCCTTATATGGCTTGAAGCAAGCTCCAAGGCAGTGGTATAAACGTTTTGATTCTTACATGCTGCAGATTGGCTACAAGCGATGTGAGTATGACTGATGTGTTTATGTTAAGCATACTGAAGATGGCACTCCCATGTTTCTACTATTGTATGTTGATGATATGCTTATTGCTGGGAGGAATAAGAAAGATGTTGACAAGTTGAAGATCCTTCTGGGAAGAGAGTTTGATATGAAGGATCTAGGTGCTGCTAAAAGGATCCTTGGGATGGAGATTCAGGGACAGGAACTCCAAGAGATTGTGGTTGTCTCAGAGGAGTTACATAGAGAAGGTGATTGACAGGTTTGACATGACAAACGGCAAATTTGTAAGTACACCTCTGGCGAATCATTTTAGACTTTCATTATCTCAGTGCCCAAACACTGAGGAGGAGGTTGCAGATATGGCTCGAGTTCCCTATGCGAGTGCAGTTGGATGCTTGATGTATGCTATGGTTTGCTCGCAACCTGACTTGGCTCAAGCTGTTAGTCAAGTGAGCAAGTACATGTCTAATCCCGGGAGAGATCACTGGGCTGCAGTGAAATGGATTCTCAGGTATTTGAAGGGTACATCTGACTATGGACTTATGTTTGGAGTCCAGGAGGTAGGTTCAGCAGTTGTGGGGTATGTGGATTCAGACTATGCTGGTGATCTGGATAACAGGAGGTCTACTACAGGGTTTGTATTTACTCTTTTAGGAGGCCTCATATGTTGGAGATCTGTGCTACAGTCTGTTGTTGCGTTGTCTACCACTGAAGCTGAATACATGGCATTAGGAGAAGCAGCTAAGGAAGCACTATGGGTTCGAGGACTTGTGACTGAGTTAGGTGTTGATCAAGGTGGAGTTCAGTTGCTTTGTGACAGTCAAAGTGCTATACACCTGGCTAAGAACCAAGTTTATCATGCCAGGACGAAGCACATTGATGTCAGGTTTCACAAGATTAGGGAGCTGGTTGCTTCAGGCGAGATCTTGTTAGATAAGGTTCATACGTCAGAGAATGCAGCTGATATGTTGACAAAGCCAGTCACCACAGAGAAGTTCAGACATTGCTTGAACTTAGCTCAAGTTCTCAAGTGCTAAGAAATCAAAATCCCCCTCCCCAGCTAGTAGTTTATTCTTGTTTTTGTAAAGCTAGCGGAGATTTTTCGTCAAGGTGGAGATTATTGTAATTGACTTAAAATCTATTGTGGGCTGGGCTTAAAATCTTGTTTCCTCACCTTTTGTTCTTCTCCTTCGTTTTCTTCTTCGTTTTCGGTCATTATTCACTCGATTTTTACAACAGTTCGCGAGTTAGGGTTGCAAGCAAAATTAGCGTGAGTGAAAGAGAATGAAGATGAATGTTCCGAGAAGGTGGGTGGTGTGGACTGTTGGTGGAGCACAACGGTGTGAGGTCGGTGGAGATGGGAGGACCGGGTGGTGGGTGATGGTGGTGAACTGGAGTGAAGAGCGGTGAGGAGTCGAGTGAGAGAACCAAAAACTGGAAGTGATTCAAGTCACTTGAATCAAGTGAAGATTATTCAGAATTAATTGAGTATAAAAAATATCAGTTAAATTGGTTAATCAAATTTATCAAACCAAAACCGATAACCAAATTGAATAGTAAATCAGTTAACCGAATTAAATGTAACACCCCTAATCCTAAACCTGTAATAATGTCGCCAGTCGTAGCATAATAAATAATAAATCGCAGCGGAAAATAAAACTACCTTGGTGTTACACGCCGTTACTTACCCTTGTGAGACAAGACATCCTTACTCCTTCCAACAATCTCAACTCCTCACACTGTGATGAACAGATACTGAGCACTCTAATTATTACAAACCAAATCCAAACTAAATGAGCAACTAACTCAATACAACAATCACCTTAATACGTTACATAATAAAACTTAAAGAGTTCTGTATTAGGACCCATCAGCTACCCTGTGCCCCGCACTCCGGCTTGAGTCTTCTTCAGTAACCTGAAATGTTTGGCCCATTGAAGGGCTCAGCAATCGAAATGCTGGTATGCTAAATGTAGTCCTAAGTCATCTAGATTCCTTAAGTCGTTTTAGCCATCTTGATATTAGATTCTTTTCAAGATATACCGGTTTACAACAATAACAGTAATAACTGTAAATGCTAAACAAACACATAACACTTCACTTGCAAATCACATCACATAATAGTAAACAACAACCAGATAAACAACGCCAATAATCCATAACAATAACCAAACAAGATACGCGTGTTAATTAACTGTACTTGTTAATTGGCCACCTGACCCTTATCCTTTAAACCAGTCACTTAACCTTTTCCAATTAAATTCCACCTCAGGCGTCATGTTGAGACAACCCTTAATAACTTATCAATGGACAGTATGTCCCCTGGGTTCCAAAGGAACCGTTACCAGCTGACCTTATGGCCCTGGATAATTGACCGATCCGGTCGAACCTGAGCACCAACGGTAGTGCCCTCCGCCATCATCGAATGTGACTGATGGATTCCCTTGAGTGACTCCCCATTGAAGTCTCTCGTAGTGATCACAATGCGCAACCAGAAAGTCGAAACAGTCTGGATTCCTCTCTTTATAAGTTAGCCCTTTTGTCAATGATACAATATCCAATCCTTGAACTAAGACTATAACAGTTGACCATCAGTTAGGTTCAATATACCTAAAGGTCAGTTAGTCTTGTTCTAGTTTAAATGTATAAACTTCCATTCATAAGACGTTCGCGTATAATTAAAACGCAACAGTGTTGAGCAATACAGTATACAAAATAATATACATAAAATCACAGATATCGCTCTTAACAATTTAACACCCACGTCTGGACCTTAGGATAATCCTTAGGACATTCAGACCACACAATTAACATATCGTTCACCAGGTAACTTGCTAGCTTGACAGTTCACGCCTTAACAGTTTCTCCCCGTACGCTGTTATATTTACAAGCAATACCAGGTAATATTAATATAACTATTCACTAAATATTACAGTACTGCCACTGTAGAGTTTATACTCGTTGTATAATAACTCTGTATGTTCTTTATTTCCCCCTGTTATTTAACAGTGGTTCTAGATAGTTCATTATTTTATGTGATTTCCACATGTGATAATGAATTTCCACCTTGTAGTATATTTCCATTTCCTTAATTATATACTCATAATTGTTTCCACTTATTCTTTATATTATATCCTTTGGTCATTTTTATTATAACCACAATTATTTTATAAACTTTTATTATACTATAATATACCATAATACATTATATTACTTAGTTTTACTTCCTTTCTTTATTAAATTACAAAACCAACCTTTTCAATTTCGGTATTTATATTTTGTACCCAACAACTTTTATAAAATACCAAATAACCACATATAATTTTCGGTAATCATAATTTGAACCCATTAACTTTTACAACTTACCAAATAACCATATAACTTTTATAATTTACTAACCATCCATATTAACTTTCGAAATTACAATTTAAACATTCCAACTTTTATAAATTACAAATCAACCCCTTTAACTTTCGGTTTTCAACACATTTTTTTCTATATTTACATTTTAACCCAAAACTTTATATAAGTTACATATTAACTTATAAACATAGTTTCAATATTCAATTTTCTTAAATACCGAAAAGGCCCTTATAATTTTGCAAATTATGAATTCGCCCCAAATTAAATTCGGTTCTTCACTTATATTTTCATAAATTACATATGCACCCTTAAACTTTTATAAACTTAATATTTTATGTCATAAATCATTTTAACCCAAAGTTTTTGGTCAACACTTTGACCAAGACTTAATTTCATAATTAATATTTTAATATACCCATAAATTCATATATAATTCGGTTATACTTCCAAACTTCCCAATAATTACAAAATAGTCCCAAAACTTTATAAAATGTTATTTTAACACTTGAACACTTATTTAAAACCACCAAAATTCATAATATTAATTCCTACCTTATATTATATCATAATTATACCAAATTAACCCTTATGTTCTCGGCAATCATATATAATACACTAAACTTTTCAAAATTTACATTTTAGCCACATAATATTATAAACTAGCCATATAAATACTTGTAGCTATTTTTAATGTTCCCAAAATTTATAATATAAGTTAATACACTTATATATATTTCAAAAATCACCAAATAACACATATTGTTCTCGGCTCCAATTATATTTTACCATATAGTTTTAAAACTTGCTTTAAACTTTATAATATGTACATATTAATGTATATAAGCCACTTAACACTTCTAAAAATTATGCTAATGACTTAGAATGATTATAATCTCAAAATAGAACATTTAATTCTTAGACAATTCGGTTTATATATATGCTTAATTAATTTTTTGTGACACATATTTATACCTTAAGGTAATAATCTTACCTTATATGTTATAAATTATTTTCTTGACATTATAACCCAATATTTTCGGCCTTAATTTATTTAGAGGTTTACATAATTTTTATACCAAAGTTTGAAGCTTAAATCAAACTTAAACTTAATAAACCTTAATTATATAAACTTACTCCTTAAATCAAGACAATTCTTGTACTTGATTTCTCCTTGGATTCCAAGCTCTCCAAATGCTATTTTGATGAAGAGAATTCGGCCTCCTTGTACATATTTAGGAGATCAATTTGTTAGACTTCTAACAAGGATTTATAATAAGATTTGGAGTAGTTTTACAAGAGTTTACCTTAGGAATTTAACAAGGTATTTTCGGTATACCTTGGGATGATTGTAGATCCAAGTTTCCTTCATGAAATAATGAAGAGAACATAGGTTTAGAAGTTCCTAATTTTCGAAAATGCCTTAAGGAATTTACTAGGATTTTTCAACATGAAAATATACCATAACTTGATCTTGTTGTTCCTTGTGTTGTTGTTGAATCTAGGAACCTCCTTGGAACACCTATGCTTGGCGATTTCTTGGATAGTTGCTAGGATGATTTCTTGCTTCAAGACTTAGTAGATTTAACTAGGAAGTTACATAGAAATGGTGTTAGAACTTAGAACACCATTAATGGAGCTTTGAAGCTCTAAGGAATGAACTAACAAATGAAGAAGAAAAAAGAGAGCAAGGAAGACTTACCAAATCGGTGGATGAAGGCAAGGAAAGAATGAGCTAAACTCACGTAGGAATAAGATAAGGAAAGAGAGGATTTTTCTTTTGATAATTTAATGTCAAATTTGACTAATCTTTTCCTTTGTTTATTCATTGTTTGTTTGGCTCAATAAATGCCCTTATTTCAAGCTTGCTTTTGGCTGGACAAGGAAGGAATGGCGGCTTGATTGTCAATTAACACAAGATGAAAAGAACAAAGGTAGGTATATGTTTCCTTTGAATTTTATAAGTTGAATACCATGCCAATATTGACTTCTTTTCCCTTGTATTCTCGGCTGAATATGGCTATAGATGTCAATTGATTTTTTGTTGTTTTAAGACTAGAGAACATGCTAGTTAGGTAAGGGTATTCTACTTTGAATTTTATAAGGCAATCAAAACCTTATTTTCCTTGTTGATTTCGGTAATGTGCATTGTAGGTAGGCATTTGATTTTGTCCACATTAGACATAGGCATGTGTATTGTTGGGTGGTGTCTTCTTTTGACTAGATAGACAGCAAATAAGACTTGCTTTTCCACACAAAAATAGGCAGCACATAAGGCTAGAACATGGCTGTTTTGTTTGATTATTTGCACATGGAATAAAGCTAAATCTAGTTGTTCTTTTGTGTATTTAAATTCTTATGACTTTTCCTAACTTGTTCTTTGTTGTTTCTTGCAGGGAAATCGGTAATGGGTACTCCATTTGACTGTATTTATTTGACACATTACCATATGGCACATGCTAGATGAGTCACCATTCCATAAGACAATTTACAAGTTAAAATCTAGTCTAAAAATACCCTAAACGGCGCCTAACATGGAGACCATATGGGACTGATTTTTAATTTGATTCCTATCACACTATATTTATAATACCATATTATAACATGTAATAGGTCACAATATTTAATTGGTACATTTATACTAAGGTAAAAGATGAAAGTTCTAAGGTAAAAATGCTGATTTTAGGTACCTTTTTTACCATAATTTCGGCCCTGCTTATGCTATGAGTTTAGCATTGGCATTAATTGATTTAGATGGTAAATTTATCCCCTTTTAATATTATCAACTCGTGGCTCCTCAAAAACTTCAAGGCAATTGCGTAGAACGCATTTTTGTGACACTCGAAGGTGCGGTTTTGTGCTTTAAGAATTTTCTGGAAAATAAGTAGTCGCTATGAGTTCCAAGTGTTTATAAACATTTTTTATAGTCAATAATAATATGTTAAGGTGTTACATTGAGTTATATGAGGTTATATCAACTCAAGACACCATTCCCGAGCTACCAGGGCAAAATAGGAGCGTTAAGAAATTCGTCCGACCACTTTGTTTATTTTTGAGAAAGTAGCTCGAGCATTCTCTTTATAATGTAGAATAAGGATGTTAGGAACTCTTAGAATGAATTATATAGGACTCTGTGCCACTTCGGCACTCCTCTGGGGCATTCCCAGGGGTTTATGGGGTCCTCGTCGGGAACCTCCGAGCGTTTTGCGTTTAATTGAAATTATACCGTGAGGACTTCATCTTAAATGTTTAATAAAGTGTTATGGTGTATTTGGAATGAAGTGTAATGCTTTACTTCATCCTATGAAGTATTTCTGGGACTTTTGGGACTTTTGGGCCCTTAAGGGAACTCCCGAGCATTTTGTATTTTTACACCGTTTTAGATGAGGTCCTGTATTCTAAAGGTCATATAATGATCCTAGGTTACCTTCATATGAGGTTTATAGCTTATATAACTTGTTTAGCTTAAGGTCGGGCTTTAACGCACGTTTTTGACCTTAAGGAGTTTAGGTGTGTTTTAACACCCAAGTGTTTATATACTTTCTTATGGTTTAATAATCCCTTACATATTACTTATTTATCATTATTTAATTATTTAAATGTTAGGGGTATTTCATTAACTGAAAAAAAACCGAACTACTACATAACGGTTTTGAAATTTGGTTCATTAACCAAAAAAAATTTGGTTATCAGTTCAATTGAATTAACCGAACTGAATACTCACCTCTAGTTAACGGGTGGTATCCCATATCAGGCAACTATGAAAATATTTATTTGTAGTGATTTTTTGACCCTCAAAGAAACTACCATTAACCAAATGAATAGCTCTAAGTGCATCTTTCTTTGCTTAAAATCCAACAAAGGTGAAACGTTAATCCAGCTCCACCTCTACTTCCTTCTTATGCGCATTGTGTGCGATATATATCACCAAATGGATGGAATGATTTTCATTGGAAACGAACTTCACTTCCTCCTTCAAGTTGTTAACAAACTCATTGATGTCTAAGTGGTTGTTAAGGTCCATCCACAATAGTAGGAATAGTTTATTAGGTAGAGCACTAAATTGGAAGGAAATAGATTGAGACTACGTTGTTCTAGGAGAAGGCTTTTGGGGGAGTGGAGCAAGTGGGTACAAGGTAAGGTGAGACATCGATGATAGAAATAGGGCAAAAGGGAGGGAAAAGTTTAAGATTCATATTGTGTTAGGCTAAAAAGTAGAAAAAAAAATCAATCTAGAGTTACATTTATAATCATTTTTATCTTGTCCATAAAAATAACTAATCAAAAGTCATTAAAAAAGTATACAATTTCATAAAAGCGGCTCCTTTATTACCAATAAAGAGGCACTAATATGGATTGCCACATCCCAAACTCTCCTCTTTCTGTTACCGTTTAGTAACCTGATGCGAGGAAAGGGAATGAAGGGTGTATTGAGCTAATGTTACAGAGAACAACAATTCATAGCTCACCTTGTAAGCTGCCTTGGTTGAGGAATTGCAGCCACACACAGAAGACAGTAAAGGAGCACATAAAAGAAGACAAAAGAGAAGTGACGCAGGAAAAGGAAGAATAAAGAATGAATCTCATGTTGTATTCCTTTTTCTGTTTCACTAGTACAAAAATGACCTATTTCAGCGCCCCTATCTCGGCGGTTGTTACTAGAAACCACCGAGATAGGTGCTCTGTATTTTTTTTAACTAAAAAAATAACATCTATTTCGGCGGTTCCTAGTAACAACCGCCAAAATAGATATATTTGGTAGTCTATTTCGGCGGTTGTGACTAGGAACCGCCGAATTAGATTTTTTTTTTTAAAAAAAACTACGGAGGGCCTATTTCGGCGGTTCCTAGCAACAACCGCCAAAATTGGTCTTTTAAAAATACCCCCACCCAGCCCAGACGCAACATACCGTCGCAATCCCTAACCCACGGCCCCCTCTTCTCTAGACCGGCGATTCGACTGCGATCGACCACCACCGCCACCACCCTCCTCCCGCCTCCTCCTGTTTCCTCCCGCCTTCGCCGGTCGTCGCCGCGGTCACCGCCGTCGCCGGTCATCGAGCCTTCGCCGCTGCAGCAACAACAGAGGCGAATACAAGGTAAAAAATACCCCGATTTGTTAGTTTCGGTTTTGACTAAAAATTGTAAATGTGTTGTTAAAATTGATAGATTCGTGTCACATTGTGATTGTGGATGCTGATATTTATTGTGTGTGTCAAATCTTTGAAAGATTTGGTTGTTAAACTAATCAAATTATGTATGAACACAAGGTGTTTGATGAAATGTCTGAGTGAATATTTTGCTGTTTTTTTGCTCTTCTTTTAAGTATAGTTAGGTTAGCTTATTTGGGCTAGATTATGCTTACATATGGGGTGGAACAATGTTTGAGCATTATTTGTGCTTATAATTATAAGCAAATTATAAACATTGTAAGCAATATAGTATTGCGCCCTCAATTGATACTTATTTTGCGTCTGTGTTGCCTCTGTAGAGATTGGTACTGCTACACGTCTCACACGCCCGATTGAGAAGAGGGGCTGAAAACAATTCCTTTAGGAACCGGTAATGTACTTTAACTTATCTCTTCATTCTCTTCACTCACTGTAAATTTACAACCTAACTACAAATAAGGAATAAATTTGGTATATATTAGTTTGGTTTATGATGGAAATTTGTGTTGTTGAATGATTGGTGAATGCTTAATAATAAATGTGGTTGTGTCTTTGTAGAGGGAAATCACTAAATGGGTTCACCGGATTGAAGTCGTACGGGGCTGAATACATTTCATTTGTGAACCCGTAATATACTCAACCTACATCTTCATCTTTTTAGCTCATTATATATAATTTTGCAATCCTAATTACAAACAATTAACATACGTAAACTAATGAGTTTCTATTCTATCTACAGAGAAGTGGTTAAGAAACTCCTCAGTCATTGCACGGTAGATTGAAAGCGGAGTGGAAGAACCGGTAATATAATCTAACTTATCTTTTTCTCTTTTATACTTTGTATTTGATTTCCACAAATTATTGAAATTTGGTTTGATGAATAAATTTGGTATTAGTTTGATTTGTGATGGAAATTTGTGTTGTTGAATGATTGGTGAATGCTTACTAATAAGCATGGGATAGGTAAAATTATGCAAAGGTCATGCCGTTTTTTTACAAAATCTCTTCGTAATGTTGTATTTTGTCTTAATATAACAATTTTTTTATTATCAGGTCTCACTATATATTAGCCTACGACTTCCAGCAAAGTCAAACCACTCTTGTCGCTCTCTGTGTACCAACCATCCTCCTTCTCCCTCTATACATCGTACAAACTAAAAACAAGTAAGTAGTTTAACTTATGTTTTTGTTTTAAAAAATGCAATTATTTATTGAAATTAAAATGCTACTTTATTTGGGTTTGAACCTTAGAGTTAGGATTGAATTTTGAAATTAAAATGCTAGTTTGTTTGGGTTTGAAAATTAGAGTTAGGCTAGATGTTTGAGGCAAAACTGCTAGTCTATTTGGGTTTGAACCAGTCACGCTCCACTAGGATATAAACACGTGCAAACAAATATAATCTATACCATCGATTTAGGTAATGTGATTCTCATACCAGTTGTGTGTTTGACATATATCATGGAGTGTGACTGGATGTATGGTGATCGAGGAGATCACTTTGACAAGATGTTGAAAGAGTTCTGCAAAGCGGCAGTGCAACATAAGAACATGACAAAGGCGGTGAAAATTCCATGTCCTTGTGTTGACTGCGGTGTGTTAAGACAATATTCAACCATAGGAAATTGAATTTCATCTGAAGACCCGTGGATTCATGGCACATTATAGATGGACGTTCCATAGTGAGTCTATTGATGATAACGACGTCTCCTCATGCAGTCACGATCGGAAGAGGATGAGAACTGACCACATATTTGATACTGTCAATGAGTCAGAACTCCCAGATAATTTAGGTGTCAATGAAAGTGATCAGATGGCTTACCATGATGAGCAAATAGACGAGATGTTTGACAATGTCGAGGATAATTTTGCTGATCGATGAGGCCGGATGAGTATCAAAGATTACTGGACGCATCCAAAACAGCCTTGTACCCGGCCGGCCCCATGTGCATTAAGTACAACAAATTGAACAGTTTATTGAATTTGTTCAATCTGAAAGGGACACATGGGTGGAGTGACAAGAGCTTCACGGCACTTCTTGAGTTGCTTCATGATATATTTCCTGATGGTAACGGTATGCCTACCACCACCTACGAAGCAAAGAAATGGATGTGTCCAATGGGAACTGAGTACAAAAAGATTCATGCATGCCCAAACAACGTGTGCTGTATAGGGGAGATTATGAACAATTAGACAAGTGTCCAAAATGTTCGTTGTCACGATACAAGCATAAGGATGGTGACTCCCCCGTTCATAAAAAAAGTTCTCCAGCTAAACTGTTGTGGTATTTGCCGATCATACCTAGATTCAAACGGTTGTTTGCCAATCCGATAGATGCAAAAAACTTACGATGGCACGCAGAGGGTAGAAAAAGTGATGAGAAGTTAAGACATCCAGCAGATGGACCTCAGTGGAGAAACATCAACAGACGGTTCAAAGATTTCGGTGATGAAAACAGGAATTTGAGGCTTGGATTATGCACTGATGGGATGAACCCGTATGGTACGTTGAGCAGTCAACATAGCACTTGGCCTGTTTTGCTAGTGATATACAATTTGCCCTCATGGCTATGTATGAAACGAAAGTACATAATGTTATCACTCATGATATCTGGTCCCAAGCAGCCAGGTCATAACATTGACGTATATCTCGCCCCACTGATTGATGATTTGAAGTTATTGTGGAATGAGGGTACCGTGGTGTATGATGCCTATGCAAGAGAAAATTTCACGCTTAAGGCGTTGTTGTTCTGTACAGTCAACGACTTTCCTGCGTATGGTAACTTGTATGGATACACAGTCAAAGGCACATTTGCATGTCCTGTTTGCGAGGATGACACATGTTCAGAACGTTTAAAAAACTGTGGTAAAAATGTTTACATGTGCCATCGAAGGTTTCAACCTGAAGATCATCCTTTTCGAAAGAAAAAAAAACTGTTTAATGACAAAGCTGAGACTCGTGCAACCCATCTACCATTAACCTCCAAGGAGGTTTATTCAAAGGTTAAGGACATTGTAACACCCCTACCGCTAATACCGTCATTACTGTACAAATACTTACCTTTGCAGCGGATATTACATACACAACGGCGGGTGTACAATGCCGTTAGTCACCCACGTGACTAACAAGGCGAGTTACAATCCTACATACTATCGGTCTGATGAATATGAACATACCGAGTACTCTACACAATACATTACTTCCCATTGCGTACTCAACCATAATTCAAATACAACTCCAATACAATACTATACCGAGGCTACTACAATCCTTAAATTACCGATACAGTTTGGACTTCCAAATTCACAATACATTACAAATACAATCCCTATTACTCAACTACCCATGCTCACATAGCAACCCCGTCCTACTCTCTCGAACGGTGGTCAGCTTCGAATACCTGTAAAAATAAAAACGGTGCCCCTAGGGGCTCAGCAAAATTGCTGCATATGAAATTCGCATATACCGCGTGCTAACCACGGTACGCCGACTACTTCGGTCGAAAAACATGAAGTTCATTTATTTCACACATACATGCTGATACTACATCATCTTACACAAGCAACAATACTTACCTACATCTACAAGGTTCAATACTTACTAAGGAAGACAATTTGTCAGTCAACCGTTCATGTTAGTTATTCATTCATCCGGTTTAATCGGATGCTCTCTTTTTTTCCACTCGGGTTCTTAAGTCTTACACCAATTTAGTCCTACTTACTTGTTGCTTTACTCACACTACACTCATCACCTTACTCATTACTTACTCGTGCTTGCTCGATACTTGTTACTATACTAGTACTTACTCATCACTCGATACTCAATACTCACTCCCACATACTCAGTACTCCGTACTCTTTACCTTACTCATACTTACTCATTTCTCGGTACTCATTACATACTCATACTTCCTTCTTACTCAATACTCACTACTTTACTCATACATACACAATACTTAATACTCATTACTTCTGGCCTCTGGGCGGAGTCATACACAAGACTCGCCACCGGGCCTACAAATACAAATGGCTATACACTTAGCTCCTCAAATACACAAATGTCCGTTTTTACCGGACTACTCAAACTCCCAACACTCCCCTCTCGGAGTATCTTACAATCTCATGGAATAGCCTAGAAGTATCTCTCTCGATAACCTCCACTAGCTTAGGGAATTACCACCGTCTAGTATTCTCAGATTTAAGGGTTTCCCCAACGTATCGAATACTCTCATGTTCGGGAAATTACTTACATCAGTCGGGTCCTCTCATAGTGGGTCGACTAATTGCTAAGGGTTTGGAGATCCCTCATCATTCTTTACTACTCTCATGGTTCATGTCATGCTCTACCGTTAATACCTCTATTAGAGGTTACTTATATATACTTCCACTACTTATTGTTTTTTGGATTGTTCATTTCGGTTCTCTTACCGTTATCGGGAGGTTACTAATCCCGTACACTCTCTCACATTCTACTGAGTTCATTGGTTTGCGTTATCGTTTCTTGGTTCGTTAGTGTTCGTGCGTTTCTACATTTTCGTTAATTCACAACCGGTCTCCTACTACGAGTCACTAAACAACGAGACTCATTTATGAGTCGGTCTACACACTAAGTTAAGCCACACTATCAATCAAGATGGGTTAGCTCACACAACATACATCAAGACATACAATGAAAGGCAATAAACCGTTTTCATGCTTTAGTCTTGATTAGCCGGCATACAGCACACAAATCAACGTAACTTGGTTAGCATACGGGGCATGAGAAAATCATACCTTTCACCGGGGTTAGCTTTACCGTGTGTCCCCTCGTTCCTTGGTTCACACTTGTTCCACTGATAATGTTTCCAACATTGTTATTAATACTATGTTCATACGATACACAAATAATTACTACTCCCGCACTTACCCTGTTATCCCGGTATACTTAGTTTCACTCATGTCAAACTATGTCCTTAATTCCCACTCACTTACTACACTTGTTTACACTTCTTAGGACCTTTAAATACCACCAAACAAGGCCTTAAAATTTTTAAACAATTACAATTCACTTCCCCATCTTTAGGACACTTAAAAACACTTCCTGGCAAGTTTTTACATTGGTCCGGGTTTGTGTCCGGGGTTACAAACCCGGACCAAACACGGAAACAACATTCTCGACTGATTTTGCTATGGTCCGGGTTTGTGTACCGGGATACAAACCCGACCAACCCCTGTTATGCCTTTCTGGTGCGTTTTTGCTATGGTCCGGGTTTGTGTAT
>CM041777.1:65636978-65736978 GCA_023374045.1 Limonium bicolor | reverse complement strand
ATATTGGTTTACATGGCATCCGCTGTTGCTAGCTTCAGCTCATGCATTTCCACCATTTATACCATGGTTTGATGTTTATACTTCTGAGCTCCTTGAGCGTTATTTACTTATACTTTACGTTCCCACATATCGTGTTCGTTCTGAATCGGTTACTCCTTAGTTGTCAACAGTTGCTATTTAAGCTTATTTGACATCGCTTGGCAGTAATTGCATGCTCAAGCTTCACTACATTAGTAGTTCTGAAAGGGGTGTACTATCAGATATTTATTGATGGTATCCCCTTCTTAAGAATCCCTGTGTTCACCGCTCTCGCGGTCTCACATTTATGAGGTGTATCCTTGCTCGTTGGTTATTAACCTTTTATTGGTGTCGTCCTTGACCACTTTCCATATGGTTCACAATGGGTTTGCAACCGTCGAATTATGTATTGTAATAGTCTCATGGCATACTAGCCATATTGCCTAGAGCTCTGCTAATCTTAGGCTGTTCCCAAGCGGTTACTTCTCCGTGAGTCATCACTGGGTTTGGAGGTGATACTGGGCTCCATGATAAGATCGTCGCATCACGCTTCTGCTTGTTGGAGACCCTTTTTGTATCTTGGTATTGATCGATACCATTTATTAATTTGGGGTATCCCCTGTCAAGTGGGATCCCTTCGGTGTTCTAACCGGATGTTCGTTCCAATTACGTTGACTTGATACCCTTTATGGATTGCTCCTGGGTATTACTGATTACACAGTAGCATATGGCTGACATTTATGAGTATGTCCAGTTTGATATCCTACCTTGCGGTTCTGGATCTAAGTTATCCGTTGAGGGTTATAACGTCTCCGTCTTATGGTAGACCATTGGTGTTTTTCCTTATGTTATAAAGGGTTTGTTGTTCCCTTCGGTGATGAATGGTATTTCTCGGTACCTTATGTGATCACCCTGTGTGTTTGTGGTAGTTGTCCTGGGAACTCCCGTTCGTTGAACACTTATGTGTTAATGTTAGGCGTTTGCCTTACAGTGTTTAGACTGGGTATTCCTTCCAATAATCATGCTTTACTTCGATATCTTCGAGACATATCCAATGTCTTGTTCCGTTGTTAGTGCTTCTCACACTTTTAACTCTTAATGGTCCTCCTAGAGTGAGTTTCTGACTCCGTAGCTTGTAAGCTTATCTGAGTTCCCTTTGCTCGTTTGAGGTATCCAACTGTCCTGGTTTGAATTTACTTATGATCCGTAGAACGGAGTTGACTACTTTCCGTGTTTCGTACACTACATGTATACATACGTGGGGTACCTTGCTGGTACGTCACCACTTACCTGACTATCTGTCAGGCCCGCAAGCTCCTTCGGAGTGCGGTCGTCCCACATCCCGTATTTGGGTACACTCGTAGTGCTCGTCACACGCCTAGGTGAAGTATTCTATTGTCAACTCCTCTTGTATCATTCTATGATACTCACCGTAATTCCGTCGATTTGGTTTTAAAAATCTAAGGTTTAAAAGAAGGGTTTGTGGTTTTGAAAGAAAATTTGAGTTTTGAAATAACAGTTCGGTGTTAAAAGAAGTTCTTCATGGCATCGCCATGTCTGAGGTTTTGACCAAATCTAGCTCCTCGTTGACTGGTATGTTCTTAATACAATGGTCGGGCCGTTAGGCCTTTCCAAGGTTTCGTTATATAAAATCCTTAGGATTGGTGATCCTATTTTGCTCCATTCGTGTAGCGGTACTTTAGCAAGTACTGGCGGGTTGTTAAAAGTCTTCCAACCGTCTTGTAGTTGCTGCACTTGCCCTGGGCAAGTGCGCGGGTAGGTTGTTTTTCGGTTAACGCATACCGCTTACGGTATCGTTTCCATCCATAATTGGTGGTCTTATTAGATCTTCCTTTGATCTTTTGATCTTGGTGATCAATCTCCTGAGTCGTTTCTCAGTGTACTTGACATGGTTGTCGTCAATCCGGGTGTCTCACACCTTCGCTGTGGTTAACGAGACTTGACTTATCCCTTAGGAACCACGTTGTAGTCCTATAGGGGTATGTCTTATGAATGCGTTCATAGTTATTTGAACTATGTCGTTCGGTCATTACGGCCTCTTGGCGTGTAGGTTTGGTGTTAATCCATCCTCAACTAATTCCTTAGTCAGTTAGTATACCATTGTTGGTATTTTCAAAGATTACAGTCCGTAGACCCTCTTGTCTCGGGCTTGTTACTCCATCTTCCTCGCTCCGTTGCGCGGTTGTGCTCCTCTTCTTGCTGGCTACTCATGGTTCTCGCGACTACGAAGCACGTTGTTGGGCAAAATAGTAGTTAAACTATTTGCTACTTATGAGCAGTGAACCCAATCATTGTAGTACAACAAGGTCGTATCCACAGAGACTTCGCAACTATCTAATTGATTATCAAGTTAGTAAATGTACAAGAAGATAAATAAAAGTGCATAAATTGTAAATTGGGGTTTTAGCCAGTGGCAATCTTGGTGTTGGGAAAATAAAAATAATTAAAGCTTAAATAAAACAGTTGTGTATTGAATGGATGGAAAATGTGCTAAGGAAGGTGGAATCGCCCAAATATACTTCAGACATTAATTATAATCCTAATTTGCTCTATTTGTCTGTTTAAGAATTTATTATCTTGTGGCCTTCCTAAATCATAGATAAGGACAACTCTTATTAATTCAATAGACTTTTTACAATCAGAAGAAGTCTAAAATCATTAATTAGCATTAAGCAAGAATTCTTTTAATAACAGCGATGGATTTTATCTGCTAATCAAGGAGATAATATCTAACGTTTGTCTCTCTTTGTGGTCTATTCTCAGATTTACAAAATCATTGAAATAAGAGAAACCGTAAATACGTAAAAATGATCAGTTCTTAAGCATTTAATAATAGAGAGAGACATAACAAATATTTATAAGCAAACTTGGTATTATAAATAAGTCTGAATTATTTGGGGTTAAACACCCATCCTAAACACAAATATAAAATTACTCAGACATTAACGGGAATGAAAATAAAATAAAGATAGAAGTAGCCATTATTTTGGAGACTGCCAGAGGAGACGGGACTGTGACTCGCTTCTGCTCCAGCTGCTTCTCTTCTCTTCTTCTTATCCTGCTTCTGCTGAGTGGTGGAATGAAGAATGAAAATAAAACGGAGAAGTGGGGATAAGAGGATGGAATGAATCGTAGGTGTGGTTTGTGTTGTGGTCGATGGTCGTGGTTTGATGAACGGTGGTGAACTTTGGATTCTGAGGAAGGGATGATTCATTTGAGCAGAAGGAGCGTGGGTTTTATAGAAGAAAGGAGGAGGAAGAAGACAGGCTGAAGACAGGCTGGAACACGCGTGAGGAATTTAAGGAGGAGTGCGCCGGTGCCTGATATTGCTGATGGAGTAGATAGATATGTTTGCAGGCGCCACAGGAAAAATGAGGAAGACGGTCGGCGCGTCAATTATTCTGGATCTGGGTTGCATTTACACGCGTCCGCGTTTAAATCCCCAGACGTCTCTATCTCTTGTCCGGCCTTATTTCCCCGGACAAGCCACGGTCACGCCTCATGTCCGCCCTTTTCTCCTCGGACAGCACACGGACACACTCCTCTTGTCCGGCCTTTCTTCCGCGGACAACACACGGACACACTCCTCTTGTCCGGCCAAATATCACCGGACACAACACGGACGTGATGTCCCTTGTCCACCCTCTGTCCGACCAAACTTCCACGGACATGGTTTTCCTTGTGTCACGTCCGCCTTTTTTCCACGGACGTGACCCGGACGTCTCTAACACATCGGTGTCACGTCCGGCCTTTTATCCCCGGACGTGACCCAGACGTGTGTATTTGACTCTTTTCTTTTGCGAACTTTGACTGGCCCTAGATTCTTCGTTTGGACTCCGTTTTTCGACCTGTTTGCGCCTACGTTCGTTTCTTTGTCTACTTTGTGCCTAGCTTGGTTTTCCTCATGTTTAACCAATAAATCTGTAAGATAACCAATAAAACATAAACTGGAGGAAAACTAACCAAAGTGGAGAAATGAGCAAGAAAAGTGCTAATATAATATATGAAATACACCCATAAAACATGCTCATTTGGACACTTATCACACGTCGCCCATGGTGCCGTAACTTCCATTATCCTTTATTTAGGATCTTGATTGCGATCATTAATTGCGGTTGTTGTTGTTCCAACGGGAACCGTCTCCGGATTTCCGGTTCTCGGAATCTACCGTATGACAGGTTCCTTTTCTAATAAGGTTTGTTTTGTAACTGCCAGATCGGGTTTCACCCGAGTGTGAAGGTCTTTCCATCTCTCTGGTTATCATCCCAACCTTATACCGGGGGACGTGAGGGCGGGTATGGTTGTTGTAGGTTTCCGGATCACCCGGGGGTTCCTAACTAGCGTACCTCACACGCTAACACTCAACCCTTAGCCCTAAGTCTCTAACTCCTAACTTGGTATTTTCCTAAACTTGGTATTTCAACCATACCAATTTTTGTAACACCCCTACCGCTAATACCGTCATTACTGTACAAATACTTACCTTCGCAGCGGATATTACATACACAATGGTGGGTGTACAATGCCGTTAGTCACCCACGTGACTAACAAGGCGAGTTACAATCCTACATACTATCGGTCTAATGAATATGAACATACCGAGTACTCTACACAATACATTACTTCCCATTGCGTACTCAACCATAATTCAAATACAACTCCAATACAATACTATACCGAGTCTACTACAATCCTTAAATTACCGATACAGTTTGGACTTCCAAATTCACAATACATTACAAATACAATCCCTATTACTCAACTACCCATGCTCACATAGCAACCCCGTCCTACTCTCTCGAACGGTGGTCAGCTTCAAATACCTGTAAAAATAAAAACGGTGCCCCTAGGGGCTCAGCAAAATTGCTGCATATGAAATTCGCATATACCGCGTGCTAACCGCGGTACGCCGACTACTTGGGTTGAATAAACATGGAGTTCGTTTATTTCATACATACATGCTGATACTACATCATCTTACACAAGCAACAATACTTACCTACATCTACAAGGTTCAATACTTACTAAGGAAGACAATTTGTCAGTCAACCGTTCATGTTAGTTGTTCATTCATCCGGTTTAATCGGATGCTCTCTTTTTTCCATTCGGGTTCTTAAGTCTTACACCAATTTAGTCCTACTTACTTGTTGCTTTACTCACACTACACTCATCACCTTACTCATTACTTACTCGTGCTTGCTCGATACTTGTTACTATACAAGTACTTACTCATCACTCGATACTCAATGCTTACTCCCACATACTAGTACTCTGTACTCTTTACCTTACTCATACTTACTCATTTCTCGGTACTCATTACATACTCATACTTCCTTCTTACTCAATACTCACTACTTTACTCATACATACGCAATACTCAATACTCATTACTTCTGGCCTCTAGGCGGAGTCATACACAAGACTCGCCACCGGGCCTACAAATACAAAGGGCTATACACTTAGCTCCTCAAATACACAAATATCCGTTTTTACCGGACTACTCAACTCCCAACACCCCTCTCGGAGTATCTTACAATCTCATGGATTAGCCTAGAAGTATCTCTCTCGATAACCTCCACTAGCTTAGGGAATTACCACCGTCTAGTATTCTCAGATTTAAGGGTTTCCCCAACGTATCGAATACTCTCATGTTCGGGACATTACTTACATCAGAGGGTCCTCTCATAGTGGGTCGACTAATTGCTAAGGGGTTTGGAGATCCCTATCATTCTTTACTACTCTCATGGTTCATGTCATGCTCTACCGTTAATACCTCTATTAGAGGTTACTTATATATACTTCCACTACTTATTGTTTTTGGATTGTTCATTTCGGTTCTCTTACCGTTATCGGGAGGTTACTAATCCTGTACACTCTCTCACATTCTAGTGAGTTCATTGGTTTGCGTTATCGTTTCTTGGTTCGTTAGTGTTCGTGCGTTTCTACATTTTCGTTAATTCACAACCGGTCTCCTACTACGAGTCACTAAACAACGAGACTCATTTATGAGTCGGTCTACACACTAAGTTAAGCCACACTATCATCAAGAGGGTTAGCTCACACAACATACAACAAGAGATACAATGAAAGGCAAGAAACCGTTTTCATGCTTTAGTCTTGATTAGCCGGCATACAGCACACAAATCAACGTAACTCGGTTAGCATACGGGGCATGAGAAAATCATACCTTTCACCGGGGTTAGCTTTACCATGTGTCCCCTCGTTCCTTGGTTCACACTTGTTCCACTGATAATGTTTCCAACATTGTTATTAATACTATGTTCATACGATACAAAATAATTACTACACGTTATCCCGGTATACTTAGTTTCACTCATGTCAAACTATGTCCTTACTTCCACTCACTTACTACACTGTTTACACTTCTTAGGACCTTTAAATACACCAAACAAGGCCTTAACAAACTTCTAAAACCATTACCATTCACTTCCCCATCTTTAGGACACTTAAAAACACTTCCTGGCAAGTTTTTACATTGGTCGAGTTTTTGTCCGGGTTACAAACCCGGACCAAACACGGAAACAACTCTGGACTGATTTGCTATGGTCGGGTTGTTGTACCGGGATTCAAACCCGGACCACCCCTGTTACGCTTTCTGGTGCGTTTTGCTATGGTCCGGGTTGTGTACGGATTTGCAAACCGGACCACCCTGAACTGTCAAAATTTACAGTTTTGACAGTTTTGAACCCCTAATTCACCTCTAATCATTTCCTAATCATTCCACATGTTTAAACACCTTCAAACATGCTCTAAACCTCTTCAAAACATTTGTTTAATCCCTACACAAATTCTTGCTCACATTCACAAATCTTCCATTCTCTCTGTTACATTTTGCACACTTGTGCTACAGATTTTTATCTCTTGGCAATTGCATTTTGTTCTCACTTCATTTGACCATTCCACATCCTCCTAGACATGCACTCCTCACACCAAGGTTTATGCCTTACTCCTCCTAAACCCTTAGATCTTCTTTATTTCTTAAAACTCCTAAGGCACTTAAACCAATTCCTTTTGCTACAGATTTTGCACAACTCTCCTCTCCTTGAACAAACATTCCCAAAGTGGTTTACTAACCCAAATAAATCTCCATTCATACCTAGCTAACCCTAGGTCATAATTCACTCAAAACATCACTAAAATCACTATGTTTCTACCGGAATTTCGCCATAGTCCGGCTACTTTTCTAACATTGCCCAAAACTCATTTCTTCACATAATTCATCCTACAACTAGCCAAACCACAAGGGTTTACCAGCACACATATAAATCCAACAATAATAATCAATTCTCCAAATACCACACAATGCATAATTCATAAAATGCATAGCTCTTAAATCAACACTAAATTCACAAATGCTTTCTCACTTGCATTATTTCTATTCAAGCACATTATTACCACACTCATCTGGGGTTCATTCATTTTATTAACCCATCCCAATTTCTAATACATATAGAATATACATTAGGGTTGGTATCTTACCTTGAATTCTCTTAAGTTCCTTTAAATACTCTTCTCCTCTTCTCTTTACTCCCAAAATTGGTCAAGGCAAATCCCTTGCCCATTCTCTAGACCAATATGCCAATGGATATAAGGAGTACTATAGTTCTCCTAGTTGTGAAAATCATTCATGAGCTCAAAGGAAGGGCTTAAAGCATAAAATGGGGCATTACCTTTGGAAACCCTAGAATTGGTTTGCCATGAATCAAAGAAGGAACTCCAAACCACCATTGGAGACTTGGAGAATAGCTCAAACAAGGAGAAGCAAGGCATTAAAATATGCCAAAATCGACCAACACAAGAGAGTGAAGAAAAATGTATTTTTCTTTGGATATTTTTTACCTTGGATGAAAGAGGAAGCTTCAAGCTTCAAGATGGTGTGCTTTTCTCTCTCAATGGCCAATACCCAGAAAATTAACTTCATCCTTTTCGAATTTTTAAAAGAGGGAAAGATAGATCTTGATGAGAGGAGCAAGAATATATAATTTGTTTTTGATTTGGAGTTGTAATGTGGCTTTGGCAAGCTTGGAAAGAAGAGAAGCCATGGATGGGGCTTCAAATCGCTCCAGTAGAGGAAGAAGAAGAGAATAGGAGGGGAGAGGGAGCAGTACGTGAGGAGAATGGGAAAATAGAGGAGGAGAGGGAAAAGTGGGTATTAGTTCACTTTTTGCTTTTTGCTTTTTGACTTCTTTATTTAATTAACTAGTCTAGTGTGTGTGTGAGAGAGGGAGTTAATTAAATCATTAGAAACCGGCCCCACACAGTAATACATGCTAGAGAGTTTTTTTCGCTTTTTACAGAAAACGCTTGTTTATTTACCCGGTTTAGCACTATTCACTAACCGGGCCCGTTTTCCGGAATTTTCTCGTTTCTTTATTTTTAATGGTTATTAAACTTCCATTAATGTTTAATTATAGTTATTTAATGAACTATAATTTTTACGGGTTCATTTGACCACTCGAAGTCACGTTTTCGGGTTTTCTCGAAAAACGTGCGCTAAAGCTTTATTAGCGTTTTAACTCATTATTTGGATCCTTTTTCTCCGGGAATCATTCCTGTATACTAATTAGGCATGAATAAGCCTTAGGACCACACATAATACTCTAACCGAGGTCTCGTACCTCCCATGGTTATATAACGTTTATTTTAGCGTTTTTCGCTTTTTAAGCGTTTTCTCATTTCTTTTGGATTTATTTTCCTTACCAAAATTACTTAGGCACTATTAGACCCTTAAATACCATATTAGAATAATTTAATCACCATATTTAAGTTTGGGGTATATCAGACATCGTAAATGTTTTTGGAAACACAACAAAACCGTAAAAAAAACAATTGGAAAAAGTGTTCCATCTTTTGGGAGTTACCATATTGGCGTCATTTGCCTGTCAGACACTGTTTGGATATCATGCATATCGTGAAAAACGTCGGTGAGGCAGTGAGCGGGACTTTGCTCAATATACCGGGTAAAACAAAAGACGAGTTAAAAGTAAGGAAAGACATGCAAGTCATGGGTATACGACCAGAGTTACACCCACAAGAGAACAGGAAACGAATTTATCTACCTCCTGCATGCTACACTCTTTCAAAAAATAAAAAATCAGCTTCTACAATGTTTGCATTCAGTAAAAGTACCCTCCGGGTACTCTTCAAACTGGAAGAACATAGTCTCAATGAAGGATTTGAAGTTGCTAGGCATGAAGTCGCACGATTATCATGTGTTAATGTTACATCTCCTTCAGTAGCGATCAGAGGGATTTTACCTGATAATGTCAGAAATGCTTTAACCAGATTATGTTTCTTCTTCAATGTTGTCGCTGCAAGGCAATTGACATGAACTCCCTCAGTGATCTACAACATGAAATTGTAGTCACATTATGTCAACTTGAGATGTAATATCCACCATCCTTTTTTGACATAATGGTGCACTTAATTGTCCACATCGTTCGAGAGATCCAATTTTGTGGTCCGGTCTACTTACGATATATGTACCCTTTTGAACGATACATGGGTATCCTAAAGAGTAGAATGAAGAACAGATATCGACCAGAAGGGAGCATAGTAATAGAAGCGATGGTCACTGAGGAAGTCATAGAATTCGTGACTGATTATTTGAAAGAAGCAGAGGCGATTGGTATTCCAAAACCGCGACACTACATCAGGTATAAGGGTAAAGGTGTCATTGGCAGAAAGATTGTACATGTGCCACATGATCTTATTCACCAAGCACATCTTTTTGTATTACACACACGTTGAGGTTGTTGAACCTTTCTTCGACCCATATGGCTGAGTTAAGGAACAAAATCCCACTAAAGGTCATCTTTGGCTGACAACTGAACAAAACCGAGTGTTTGTATCATGTTCAAAGATCATGTGTTTGAACTAGCTTCATCAAATCCAGAATATGTCAGTGAAACGATATTAGATGTTAGCCGTTTGAAATACCCCGTATTAAAACAGTGATTAATTAGGCTAATTATATTTTAAAGGCTTAATTACACTTAAATACGAGGGAACAATCCCGAAGAAAACGGACCTTTAAAATGGGTTAAAAGCATAAACGAACCTTAAAGCGCGTTTTTCGAGGAAACCGGGAAAACGTGACTTTAAGCGGGTCAAATAGACTCGTAACAATTTTGGTCAACTAAAGTCACTAATAAATAGTGAAGCTTTAGAACCAATAAAATTAATTAAACGAGAAAATTCCGGAAAACGGGTACCGGTTAGTGAAAACTGTAACAACCGGTAAGTTGTGGGGTAGAGTACAAATAAAAAACTAAGTGTGTCCACTTTGCAAATAAAAATAGAATGTGTGTGTGTGGGTGTGGGATCCGATTTCCCCTCTCACTCTCACTCTCTTTATTGTTTCCTTATTAACTAAAAGACAAAGGAAATAAGTAAAAGAAACCCCTCTCTCTCCTATTCTACCCCTCTCTCACGTACCCCCTCTTCTCCTTCTCTGTTTTCCTTCTCTCTCCCCTCGCGACACATGGAGGAAGAAATCACACAACTCCCTCCTTCTCTCCTCTCTGTTCCCATCAATCTTGCTCCAAAAATTACAAAATTAGTACCACTAGAATCCCCTTGCAAAGGAGAACATTTCCCTCCTTTCAAAAATCCAAAAGCTCACTTTCGTTTTTGTGGGTGTTCCATTTGAAGATTCAAGTCCACCATTAGAAGCACCTTCACCTCCTCTTCATCTTGAGGTAAAAAGAAGTTCGAAAATCCATTGTTTAGCTCTCATTGGCATTTTAAGAATTTTCAGTTTTTGAACTCTTGGCCTTCTTTGTTCCAGCCGATTTTGGCTCTTTTGTTGGGCTAGAAATCTTGTTCTTTCACTAGTCAAGAACTTCATCTACTCATTGGAAGGTAACACTCTTTTCTAAACCCTAAAACTTAATTCTAGGGTTAGTAAAATGGATGCTAAATTGGTATTGTGTATTGGTATGGGTTGTAGCACTTGGTGTGTGAACCTCATTGAAACCGAGACAAGGAGAAGAAAGAGGAAGAGAAGAAGAGGAAGGAAAGAAAGAACTAGCAAGTCAAGGTAATGCTCTTACCTTGGGTTAGTGTGTATTGCATTGTAACAGTTTTTGAGTAAGTAAAATGATAATGTATTGAGTAATGAGTAGTAAATGTAGTAATGTATTGGAGAAAAAATGTAACAGTTTTGAAGTTTTAAATGATGTTTAAAACTTGGGAAAACCTTGGGTAGTGAATGTGTATGTGTGCAGGATTTTATGGATGTTGTAGTAGTATTGAATTGTATAATGAGTATTGTGTAACAGGTTGTGAGAACATGAATTGTGAGCTGAAATAGTGTGTGAGAAAGTAAGAATTATAGGGGAGACCATGTCAAATTTGTGTAGAAAGGAAGGACTTAAGATGTTTAAGAAGAGGAAGTATTTGGAGAGTTAAGAGGAGTGTTTTTGTAGTTTGCAACAGATTTTGGAGAGTTTGTAAATGGGAAACTAGAGTGTAAGGTAATGCATTTGGATGCTAGGATAACATTAGTTGAGGGAGTTGAGTATAGGTTAAGGTGAAATCTGTAGCATATAGAGGAAACAAAAATCTGTAGCATAAGTGAAGAGGAAACTAGCATGAGTGTTGAAATGAAATGAGAAAATGTGTAAGTGAGTGTAGGATTGAGTAGTAAGTTTGGGGATGAATTAAGGTGATTTAGAGTGTTAATAGTGCTAAATCATGTGGAGTATGGAAGATAGGGAAGCAATGGGTGAAATTGGGAAAAGAAAACAAGGCCTGTAGCAAAGTTCTGCTACTGTCCGACCCACAGCTGGATCGGACGCTGGGTCGGACAGGCCTGAACAAACGAAAATAAACTTTCTGGAACCGTCCGACCCAGAGCCGTGAGTCGGACGTGGGTCGGACGGGCCTTGAGAAAACACGGTAAAACTTTCTGGAACCGTCCGACCCAGAGCCGTGAGTCGGACGTGGGTCGGACGGGCCTTGATAATCGACAAGAAATCTTTCTGGAATGGTCCGACCCAGGGCCGTGAGTCGGACGTGGGTCGGACGGGCAAAATTTTCTCCATCGAAGTTTCTGACTTCGTCCGACCCAGAGGTTGGGTCGGACGTGGGTCGGACATGACTGGATGACAAATCGAAACTTTCTGGAATGGTCCGACCCAGAGGGTATGGGTCGGACGGAATAGTGCTGGGTCGGACGGGAGTAATTTCAGAGGACGAAAACCTACTGGAATGGTCCGACCCAGGGTTGGGTCGGACGGTGGGTCGGACGGCCCAAACACTTACAAAAAAAAATGTTTTAATTATATGACTATAGTAATCTATATACATATATATGCCTATATACCTATATGCATATATATGTAGTAATACACCATTGATGAAGTAATAATGGTAAGGAAGAAGTAAGTTTGTAAGAAAACAAGTTTATGAGGTAGTAAAGAAAGAATGGTTTTATAACCAAGTATGAATGTAAAGAAGTAGTAAGTATACATTGAAAGTATCAATGAGGGTAAGTAGATCAATAATAGATCATTGATCATACTACTTCATGTATGTATAGGAATTAGTTGAGCTCCAAGGAACCGGTAGTACTACGACGGTGAACGGTATGATTTCCTCATGCCCTGTATCCTAACTTGGTTACCCCGATTTGTGTGCTTATGTGATCACCAACAAGATAAATGCATGAATCGGATTTATATTGCACTTATGTGTTTGAACTATATTGTTCTTGTTTATGCTCTTGAACATTTAGTTTGTATAATTCATGAAATGAATGGAAATGAAGTGTATGTGTAAGTATGAGTACTTGTGTATGTATGTATGTATGGAAGTAAGTATGGACTTCTACTAATTCCTAACAACCTAACTCCTAACATGAGTAATGAGTAAAATGGAATGAGTAGAAGCCCGATATAGTTTCGGCCACGCGTGAGGATAAGGAACCACAAGAGGTTGGAACCGAATCCTGGCTATGATCTTTTCCTTGGACCAATTCCCTTTGTATGGGTAGCATCCTGGATTAGTGGGCCACCCTAAAGCCCGGTGGTGGGAAGTAGTATTCCCTGCCCGGAGGTCATACCGACTTAACTGGAAGTAAAGTATGTAAGAAGTATGTATTGTATTTGTATTGGTCTTGACTATTGTAAGTCATTGACCCGGAGTAAAAGTATTGAACACCCGATTAACCCGGGTGTGTAATAAGGCTAACAAGACCTTGTATGTATTGGAGAATTGTATCTCCGTGATGCGGTGAGTATGGTAAGTATGAATGAACTTGTATTGTATTCCTTGTATGTATTGTATGTATGTATGCTTGGTAAAATGAATGTATGTGTATGTATTGTATAAAGCATGTATGTATGTATGAATGAAACGAACCGCATGTACTCGACCAAATAGTTGGCGTACCCTCGCTAGTACGCGGGGTATGCGGTTATCATATGCAGCGTAAGCTGACCCCCTAGGGGGAATGTTTTTACTCCACAGGTACCCGCGAGGCGTGAAGGTAGAGTAAGGGCAGCATGTAATTCTTTTTGGAGTAGTTAGTAGGATTGGAATAGTGTACCGAGTTGTACACGGCTAGAGCTTTTGGTAGCCGGTGTACCATGTGGTACACCTTTTTGGATATTGAATTCTTGATTGGATAGAAGGAGTAGTTGTATAAACTCTTCATTTTTGGGAAGTAGACTGGAATGTAATTTATACTTTAGACACTCGGTAATCAAATGTAAGTAATTTGGTATTGTAAAGTAAGTAGTATGTATGTATTCATTCTAATCGTCAGACCGATACGGTAAGTAGTAGTAGCCTTGTTAACCTTGGATGGTTAACGGCATTGTATCACCCGCCGGGAGTAGGTAAGTATTCCGCTGCGAGTAAGGTAATTATGGGAAGGATTAGAGGATAATGGAAGGATTAGCGGTTGGGGTGTTACAAAAAGTGGTATCAGAGCGAAGTATCGCTCTGATGATTAGACTCTTAAGTGTAGTGATTACCGAGTTAGGATTTCAACCGTCTAAGACGGATATTTAGAAACCTAACTAGGAACTACCGTTGCAACAACGGATACCCTAACGTCTGCAAAGACGATACCATTGTTTGAATGAAGACCATGAGGTCATAGTATCACAACATCTAATGTAATCCACACTTGTTCAGATGTCAGGACGGGGTCGAGGCCGACCTAGAGGAGAGACATCTGATGGACCGGGCGCGCAGACGATAGCTGAGATCGTCGCCGCCACGGTAGCGCAGATGCTACCGCAAGTAATACGGCTGTACAGCAAACACAGCAAACACAGCAGCAGCAGCAGCCCGACCCACCTCATCCCCGAGAAACGAATTGGGTAAAAGCTGTCGCCGACCTTCGACCTGCTGCTTTAGAGGCGAGAGCGACCCCGCCAAGCTCGAGGCCTACCTCTCCGAGATGGAGACGGCCTTCGAGACACTTGAGACTCCCGCTGGAGTTCGAGTGAGGATAGCTGCGTACTACCTCAAAGACGCGGCTATGGACTGGTGGAAGCTCGTTAAGGCCGAGCACATAGCTGACCCTGCTTTCGGATGGGAAGCATTCACCTCTCTCCTCCGATCTAAGTACTACCCCGAGCATGTCAAGACCAAGAAAAGGCTTGAGCTCGATGCACTAAAATGACCGAGAAGATGACGGTTGATGAATATTACCGCACCTTCACCTCTCTTCTCCGACTTCTACCCGACCTTGGGTATACCGGCCAAGTCTTGGTCGACCGCTTCTACGGCGGATTGAGCCATCGACTCCGGTATGGCATGGGCTTCACTCGGTTTACCTCCCTTCAGGTAAACAAGTTGAACCCTTAAAAAGCCATGAGTAATGTGAATTAGTATTCCCGTATGTAAATGTAACCTAATGCCTAAGTAATTCAGGAGTGTTACCACGCTGCATCTCGAGTTGAGATCACCTGCCAGCTGAGAGATGAGGAACAAGCGCTGAAGCGCAAGGTGAGCGGCAAGGGTAACCCCTCCGATGAACAAAACCAATCCAAACCCTGGAAGAAAAGGAAGGGAAGCACTCCCACCAAAAAATACATCCGGAGACGGCGGTGCCCATGCTGAGAAGGGCAAGGCAACTGAGCCTTACAGATTGCCTACACCGCACCAGTGGCAGCGAAGCCACTGAGGTCTCAGCCCTACAGGGGTAAGAAACCGAAACCGAATTAGTACACTTGTGAATTGTAATATAGAGTATTGTAAGTATACCAAACCTTGCTAACTTGAAAGCTATAGGTTCTGGATTTGGCCAAGGAAAGAACCAATCCGATGGCCGCAGCTACATCTGCCGTAACTGCAACAAGGATCATCCCGGCACAGATTGCCAAGGAAGGGAGATCCGCTGCTTCACTTGCCAGAAACCGGGCCACCGTGCCAATGCATGCCGGAGAATTCTAAGCCCAAGGGCAACTACCAGGGCTACAAGCAGCGTGAGGGCAAGGAGGTTGCATCTGGCGATGCTCATGCCCAGCACACCTCACAGGGACAGGGGTCCCGAGGTCCGCAGAAGGGCGCACCGCAGAGGCAGCCGGCCTTACACATCATAGACCGTGATGGGACCGGGACTAAGTCCGGCCCAGGTAACCACTGTAACCTTTAATCCTTGAAGAGCATGACTAAGTATTAAAGTAATTGTATGAATGAAAGCATGAATGCGTAAGTACTTGAAGTATGAAATTGAGCATGAGTAATAATGTGGAAGTATGTATTGAGCATGAAATGAATTAGTAAGCCTAGAACTCATTCTAGATGAATTTACCACCTTAGGGAAATTCCATATCTGTTACCCAATACCTTCAAACACCTCATGAAGAGACCGACATCGCCAATCACCACTTCAACAACGAACAGTGTCAGGTCATCCGCCCAGGTATGATCTTATTAAAAGGATACCTGACACCCGAAGCACAAATTTCAATCATCCGACGATGCAACGAGTTAGGAACGGGTCCAGGAGGATTTTATACACCCGAATTCCCCGGGTGGAGCTACAATGAAGCTGAAAATGATGTGCTTGGGAAAGGACTGGAACCCTTATACCAAGACATACCAAACAACGCGAGCAGGAGACGGAGCAACACCTCCAGCAATACCCCCAGAATTCCAAACGCTTGTCACACAAGCTGTAGAAATTGCACAACAATGTGAAGATGAACCAATCCCTGCACTTGAAGCAGATCTGTGTATCGTCAACTTCTATGAGAAAGAAGGACGACTTGGCTTACACCAAGACAAGGACGAGACAGCGGAATCTCTTGAACTAGGAGTGCCCGTAGTGTCTTGGTCCATTGGTGATGACGCCGTATTTTGTATAGCGAGCGGAAGCGTGTGGACCTCGCAGAAAAATTGGTATTGAGATCAGGAGATGTTCTAATCATGGGTGGAAAATCAAGGTTGCTGTATCACGGGATCCAGAAGATCAAGTTGAATACGGCACCACCGGCAATAATCAATGCCACACACATGATACCAGGACGCCTGAACCTTACCTTTAGAAAGTATTAATCTTGTAGTAGCATGTAATCCAGTAGTAACGTGTATTAGAGACACAGTATGTATGATGGTTGGTTATTCAATAAAAGCAGTGTTGGTTATTAAATTCCACTTGCGTTCCACCATCTTTACTTATAATCTCATGAATCAATAGGTTGTGGACTCGGTACCGAAGGTAACCTGAGCATCCTCACCGAAGAACAAGCCGGCAAGAGCGGCACCATTCTAACGGGAACATTCCCAGTAAACGGCATCGAAGCCTCAGTATTATTCGACTCCGGCGCCTCTCACACCTTCATATCGCCATCTCTTGCGAAGAAGTTGGGGCTAGATGCGGATGAGCTACCGAACTTCTTGGTTACTCTCCCATCGAAGGAGCGGGTACAATGTACCAAGTATTACAAATCAGCCACCATTCAAATCAAAGGTGAAGCGTTTCCCATTTCCTTCATTGAATTCAACGGATTGGGATTCGACTTAATTATTGGAATGAACTGGTTGGAGCGGCACAAGGGGAGAATCCTATGCGCCGAGCACCGATTGCTGCTCAAGAGTCCATCTGGGGTCACTGTTTCATACCGCCAGAGACCGAGAGAGCCTTCAACTACAGTCATCTCCGCCATGGCAATGTATCGGGAGCTCAGAAAAGGGCATGAAGTGTATTTATGTCACGTGCAAGACCTGGAGAGAGATCCAGAGTTCAGTGACGAGGTAGCAGTAGTCTCAGAATTCCCCGATGTATTTCCGAAAGAGCTACCTGGTATGCCACCACAGAGGGCGGTAGAATTTGAAATCGATCTTGTACCGGGTACTGGTCCCATCGCTAGGGCACCATACCGTATGGCACCGGCAGAAATGGCAGAACTCAAAGAACAGCTACATGATCTTCTCGACAAAGGGTTTATACGCCCGAGCGTATCACCCTGGGGAGCACCGGTCCTCTTCGTGAAGAAGAAGGACGGTAGTCTCCGCCTCTGCATCGACTACCGCGAATTGAATGCGGTCACTGTAAAGAAAGTACCCATTGCCACGCATCGACGACCTGTTCGATCAGTTGAAGGGAGCATCCGTCTTTTCTAAGATTGATCTCCGATCCGGTTACCACCAAATTGCTATCAAAGAGCAAGACATTCAGAAAACAGCATTCCGAACAAGATATGGCCACTACGAATTCACGGTGATGCCATTCGGTTTGTCTAATGCACCAGCCAAATTCATGGACCTAATGAATCGGTTATTCAGTGATCAGCTGGACACTTCAGTAGTAGTATTCATTGACGACATTCTTGTGTATTCGAAGTCACCAGAAGAACATGAAAACCATTTGAGAAAAGTACTTGAGACACTGCGCGAGAACCAGCTGTATGCGAAGTTCTCCAAATGCGAGTTTTGGCTAGATCAGGTATCATTCCTCGGTCATGTCATCTCGAGCGCGGGCATTTCAGTAGATCCATCCAAAATTGAAGCAGTGCGATCATGGCCTAGACCTAAGACTGTTACCGACATCCGGAGCTTTCTTGGTTTAGCCGGTTATTACCGGAGGTTTGTAAAGGACTTCTCAAAAGTCGCTAAGCCCATGACGTCATTGATGAAGAAAGATGCACCCTTTGTATGGACAAAGGAGTGCGAGTATCCTTCCAGAAATTAAAGACTCATTGACCTCAGCGCCAATTCTCACACTTCCAGAGGGCACAGAGGGATTTGAGGTGTATTGTGATGCATCGGGCAAGGGCATGGGATGCGTACTCATGCAGCATGGCAAGGTAGTCCTATGCTTCTCGCCAGCTGAAAAAGCATGAGGAGAATTACCCGACACATGATCTAGAGTTAGGAGCCATTGTCTTCGCCTTGAAGATATGGCGACACTATCTCTATGGGGTAAGCATCACCATCTACTCCGACCACAAAAGTTTACAGTACGTATTCACCCAGAAAGAATTGAACCTAAGGCAGAGGAGGTGGATGGAGTTCCTCTCGGATTACGACATCAACCTCCAGTATAAAGAAGGGAAGGCAAACGTAGTAGCCGACGCCCTGAGTCGTCGAGCACACTCGCTCCATTCGCTACTCGCTTCTTCTAGCTTGGTTGACGAGGTGCGAGACGCTCAGTTGAGCGACCCTTACTTCACAGAGATCAGACAGAAAATTACAGATGGTACCTTCGAGCGCCGAAAGTACGACTTCAAACTGCATGAAGATGGTCTGATCCGTTTGAATGGCAGATTATGCGTCCCCCGAAGCAATGCTGAGCTAAGGGATCGCATTCTGCGTGAGTCACATTGTTCGACATTGCATGTCCATCCGGGAGCCTCTAAAATGTACAAAGACATGAAGAGGTACTTCTGGTGGTCAGGATGAAGTCAGACGTGACTGAGTATGTTCTGAGGTGTCTCACATGCCAGAAGGTGAAGTTTGAGCACCGAAGACCGGGAGGAATGGTGCAATCCATGCCCATTCCGGAGTGGAAATTCCACGACATCTCCATGGATTTTGTTGTTGGACTCCCACCTGCTAGGGGAGGACTCAACATGATCTGGGTAGTAGTCGATCGCCTCACCAAGGTTGCCCGATTCATACCGATGAAGGACACCTGGAAGGTGGCGAAGCTCGCAGAGCTATTCGACAAGGAGATCATCCGACACCACGGAGTCCCAAAAACCATTGTATCTGACCGCGACACCAGATTTCTTTCGAGATACTGGAGAGCGACACGGGAAGCGCTTGGTACTGAGTTGAAGCTTAGCACCGCCTTCCATCCACAGACCGACGGTCAGACAGAAAGGACCATCCAAACACTAGAGGATATGCTAAGGGCATGTGCCTTAGACTTCCAGGGGAGCTGGATTGAGAAGCTTCATCTTATCGAGTTTTCGTATAACAATAGCTACCATGCTTCGATTAAGATGTCGCCATTCCAAGCTTTGTATGGTAGACCTTGCCGTACCCCGTTGTGTTGGGATGAGTCAAGCGAAGCGGTCATCATAGGACCGGAGTATTTGGAACAAGTACAAGCTGAGGTACAACAAATCCGAGCCAATATGAAGGCAGCCCAAGATAGACAGAAATCCTATGCGGATGTGCGACGACGCGACCTTGAGTTCGCCGTGGGCGACCAAGTGTTCTGCGTGTCTCACCTATGAAGGGTGTCTTTCGATTTGGCCAGAAGGGCAAACTGAGCCCGAAATTGTAGGCCCGTATGCCATTACCGAGAGGATTGGAGCCGTAGCTTATAGGCTAGCATTGCCTGAAGAATTGGGGCGTGTTCATGATGTCTTTCATGTATCACAACTCAAGAAATACATAGCCGATCCCTCTCATGTATTAGAACCCGAACATCTATCCCTAGAGCCGACGATGAGATATGTCGAGACTCCACTGCGAATCCTTGATACCAAGACAAGAGACACTCGCCATAAATCTGTACGAATGGTGAAGGTCTTGTGGTCTAACCACGACGTCGAGGAAGCGACTTGGGAATTAGAGGACGCCATGAAGGCGAAGTACCCGAATTTATTTGTAGACTAGATGTCTAGTATCCGTATAGCACGGAGGGTACGGGGCGTACCCCTTTTAAGGGGGGTAGAGCCTTTTTGCTTTTGCATTGCTTCGGGTTAGCATTGCATAGTATGTATGTATGTAATTGTATTTTGGTTGGCACATGTAGTGCTAAGTGTATTGTATTGGCACAAAGTAGTGCTAGTAGTATTTGGTATGTAGTACGATGTGTATGGTATGTATGTAATGAGTAATGCATGTGTGTACGGTATATCGACAAGTGACATTGTGAAGTATTGTGAATGTATTGTGGAATGTATGAATGATGAGTATTGCGTATGGTATTTGAACTAAGTATGTGGCATGGTATCTGAATTGCGTATGCTGGTAGTGTAAGAATTGTGAACACCTTGTAAGGTGGTAGTAGAATGTATTGTGGCAATTGGCTTGCCAAATGAGTAGAAATGGTAAACTGTAACCTTGAGCAACTTTGAGGGCAAAGTTTCTTAAGGGGGGTAGATTGAAATACCCCGTAATTAAAAACAGTGATTAATTAGGCTAATTATATTTTTAAAGGCTTAATTACACTAAATAAATACTAGGGAACAAATCCCGAAGAAAACGGACCTTTAAAATGGGTTAAAAGCATAAACGAACCTTAAAGCGCGTTTTTCGAGGAAACCGGGAAAACGTGACTTTAAGCGGGTCAAATAGACTCGTAACAATTTTGGTCAACTAAATAGTCACTAATAAATATTAGTGAAGCTTTAGAACCAATAAAATTAATTAAACGAGAAAATTCCGGAAAACGGGTACCGGTTAGTGAAAACTGTAACAACCGGTAAGTTGTGGGGTAGAGTACAAATAAACAATAGTGTGTCCACTTTGCAAATAAAAAAAATGTGTGTGTGTGGGTGTGGGATCCGATTTCCCCTCTCACTCTCACTCTCTTTATTGTTTCCTATTAACTAAAGACAAAGGAAATAAGTAAAAAGAAGACCCACTCTCTCTCCTATTCTACCCCTCTCTCACGTAACCCCCTCCTTCTCCTTCTCTGTTTTCCTTCTCCTCTCCTGCGACATTCATGGAGTTAAGAAACTCACACAACTCCCTCCTTCTCTCTCTTGTTAACCCATCAATCTTGCTCCAAAAATTACAAAATTAGTACCACTAGAATCCCCTTGCAAAGGAGAACATTTCCCTCCTTTCAAAAATCCAAAAGCTCACTTTCGTTTTGTGGGTGTTCTCCATTTGAAGATTCAAGTCCACCATTAGAAGCACCTTCACCTCCTCTTCATCTTGAGGTAAAAAGAGTTCGAAAATCCATTGTTTCTAGCTCTCATTGGCATTTTAAGAATTTTCAGTTTTTGAACTCTTGGCCTTCTTTGTTCCAGCCGATTTTGGCTCTTTTGTTGGGCTAGAATCTTGTTCTTTCATAGTCAAGAACTTCATCTACTCATTGGAAGGTAACACCCTTTTCTAAACCCTAAAACTTAAATTCTAGGGTTAATGTAAAAATGGATGCTAAATTGGTATTGTGTATTGGTATGGGTTGTAGCACTTGGTGTGTGAACCTCATTGAAACCGAGAGCAAAGAAAGAAAGAGGAAAAGAAGAAGAGGAAAGGAAAGAAAGAAAACTAGCAAGTCAAGGTAATGCTCTTACCTTGGTTAGTGTGTATATGTTGTAACAGTTTTTGAGTAGTAAAATGAGTAATGTAATGAGTAATGAGTAGTATAAGTAGTAATGTATTGGAGAAAGAATGTAACAGTTTTTGAAGTTTTAAATGATGTTTAAAACTTGGGAAAACCTTGGGTAGTGTGTATGTTGTGCAGGATTTTATGGATTGTAGTAGTTTGAATGTGTATAATGAGTATTGTGTAACAGGTTGTGAGAACATGAATTGTGAGCTGAATAGTGTGTGACAAAGTAAGAATTATAGGGGAGACTATGCAAATTTGTGTAGAAAGGAGAGGACTTAAGATGTTTAAGAGGAAGTATTTGGAGAGTTAAAGAGGAGTGTTTTTGTAGTTTGCAACAGATTTTGAGAGAGGTTTGTAAATGGGATTAAACTAGAGTGTAAGGTAATGCATTTCGGATGCTAGGAATAACATTAGTTGAGGGAGCATTGGAGTATAGGATTAAGGTGAAATCTGTAGCATAATAGAGGAAACAAAAATCTGTAGCATAAGTGAAGAGGAAACTAGCATGAGTGTTGAAATGAAATGAAAATGTGTAAGTGAGTGTAGGTATTGTGTAGTAGTATTGGGGATGAATTAAGGTGATTTAGATGTTTAATTAGTGCTAAATCATGTGGGGAAGTATTGGTAAAGATTAGGGAAGCAATGGGTGAAATTGGGAAAAGAAAACAAGGCCTGTAGCAAAGTTCTGCTACTGTCCGACCCACAGCTGGATCGGCGCTGGGTCGGACAGGGCCTGAACAAACGAAAATAAACTTTCTGGAACCGTCCGACCCAGAGTCGTGAGTCGGACGTGGTCGGACGGGCCTTGAGAACACGGTAAAACTTTCTGGAACCGTCCGACCCAGAGCCGTGAGTCGGACGTGGGTCGGACGGGCCTTGATAATCGACAGAATCTTTCTGGAATGGTCCGACCCAGGGCCTGAGTCGGACGTGGGTCGGACGGGCAAAATTTTCTCCTCGAAGTTTCTGACTTCGTCCGACCCAGAGGTTGGGTCGGACGTGGGTCGGACATGACCTGGATGACAAATCGAAACTTCTGGAATGGTCCGACCCAGAGGGTATGGGTCGGACGGAATAGTGCTGGGTCGGACGGGAGTAATTTCAGAGGACGAAAACCTACTGGAATGGTCCGACCCCAGGTTGGGTCGGACGGTGGGTCGGACGGCCCAAACACTTACAAAAAAAAGTTTTAATTATATGACTGGTAATCATATATACATATATATGCCTATATACCTATATGCATATATATGTAGTAATACACCATTGATGAAGTAATAATGGTAAGGAAATAAGTAATTTGTAAGAAAAATAAGTTTATGAGGTAGTAAAAGAAAGAATGGTTTTATAACCAAGTATGAATGTAAAGAAGTAAGTATACATTGAAAGTATCAATGAAGGGGTAAGTAGATCAATAATAGATCATTGATCACTACTTCATGTATGTATAGGAATCCCATAGTTGAGCTCCAAGGGACCGGTAGTACCCTACGACGGTGAACGGTATGATTTCCTCATGCCTGTATCCTAACTTGGTTACCCCGATTTGTGTGTTATGTGATCACCAACAAGATAATGCACGAATCGGATTTAATTGCACTTAATTGTGTTTGAACTATTTGTTCTTGTTTTATATGCTCTTGAACATTTATTTGTATAATTCAGAAATGAATGAATGGAAATGAAGTGTATGTGTAAGTATGAGACTTGTGTATCTATGTATGTATGGAAGTAAGTAGGACTTCTACTAATTCCTAACAACCTAACTCCTAACATGAGTAATGAGTAAAATGGAATGAGTAGAAAGCCCGATATAGTTTCGGCCACGCGTGAGGATAAGGAACCACAGAGGTTGGAACCGAATCCTGGCTATGATCTTTTCTTGGACCAATTCCCTTTGTATGGGTAGCATCCTGGATTAGTGGGCCACCCTAAGCCCGGTGGTGGGAAGTAGTATTCCCTGCCCGGAGGTCATACCGACTTAACTGGAAGTAAAGTATGTAAGAAGTATGTATTGTATTGTATGGTCTGACTATTGTAAGTCATTGACCCGGAGTAAAAGTATTGAACACCCGATTAACCCGGGTGTGTAAGGCTAACAACCTTGTATGTATTGGAGAATTGTATCTCCGTGATGCGTGAGTATGGTAAGTATGATGAATGACTTGTATATTATTCCTTGTATTATTGTATGTATGTATGCTTGGTAAAATGAATGCATTGTATTGTATTGTATAAAGCATGTATGTATGTATGAATGAAACGAACCGCATGACTCGACCAAATAGTTGGCGTACCCTCGCTAGTACGCGGGGTATGCGTTATCATATGCAGCGTAAGCTGACCCCCTAGGGGAATGTTTTTACTCCACAGTACCCGCGAGGCGTGAAGGTAGAGTAAGGGCAGCATGTAATTCTGTTTGGAGTAGTTAGTAGAATTATTGGAATAGTGTACCGAGTTGTACACGGCTAGAGCTTTTGGTAGCCGGTGTACCATGTGGTACACCTTTTTGGATATTGACTTCTTGTTTGGATAGGAAGGAGTAGTTGTATAAACTCATCATTTTTAGGAAGTAGACATGGAATGTAATTTGTATACTTTAGACACTCGGTATCAAATGTAAGTAAGTATTCGGTATTGTAAGGTAAGTAGTAGTATGTATCATTCTAATCGTCAGACCGACGGAGGTAGTAGTAGGCTCCTTAGCCTTGTAACCTTGGATGGTTATCGGCAATGTATCACCCCCGGGAGTAGGTAAGTATTCCGCTGCGAGTAAGGAGATTATGGGACGGATTAGAGGATAATGCAGGATTAGCGGTTGGGGTGTTACACCGTTGTGACCTGAAACTAATGTTATTTTCGTTTGAAGGGCATGACATAAATGGATATACATACTAAGCTGCACGCCAAGATGCTAAGTCAATAATCAGAACAGTGGAGTAAAATAGAATCTGCAGCCACTGAATACCAAACCGGTATCCAATCTCGACCATTTAGCAGTTCTAGTTGGTATTATATGTTATCGAGGACATTTGGGAACTAGACTACCACGTCGATTCTTTTCTAGTGTTTCGTTAAATGGGTATAAAACCGACGAGAATACCAAAATGACGGAGGACTTACTTTGGTTGATCTTTCACGTATCGGCTATACGAATGATCAATTTGTCCTAGGAAAGGATTGTGAGCAAGTGTGGTATGTTCAGGACCCGAAAGACTATTGGTGGTCTGTTGTTTTTCCTGGGAGAAGACCAGTTTTAGCAGTGAAGAAGTTTCTAGACCACTAGTTCCCCCACCCACACGTTCAGAGACTACACCTGTGCGGAGGAGTAGCGTCCAATCGGTTGATCCGTTTCGTATGCATCTCTCAAGGTTAGACTAACTTGATGATTATAATGCATGAAATTTAATCTTTCACTTGGTGTTAGCAATTTAGAAAACTGTCTAAACATGCATTTTCCCTATAATTTTCAGAACCCTACTAACTGCACGTTGCTCTTAAAAATTGGTGATGAGAATGTTACGGTTGCGTGGGGCAAGTTGTTTCCCTCTACTCATACCGATATAGTGAACGGTCAACAGCTTAAGAGTAACCATGTTAGGGTGCTTGTGGATGATTATGAGTCTCAATATGATGATGTTGGGTTGCCGGTTCCTTTCCCTGGTGTATGTACAGTGCGTGCTTCCCAAACTTATACAGTTCAGTGGCCGGTTCACTTGGTCAGACTCATGGGGCAGGTAAGCGAACTGAACAATATATTCTCTTAAATTGTTTTCTTTTACAATATAGTCTAGTTGTATAACGTTATAGGCTTAATTAATTTATTAGGAAAACATTACACCCAAATCCGATAAGAGGAAATGAAAGAGTATTGCTCAACCAGTTTCTACCCCTTCTGTTCCTTCAAAGGCATAGATATGCAATGTCAATATTAGAGATAAATTAGTGCCACAAAACATACTCGATCGCTTGTCACCTAATCTAGCAATCCTACACGCGGCATTACTGATGACGCCTCCTGATCATGATGTGATTACATTAACCGTCGATCAGATGATATTTCATTATGAGGAAGGTTCTGTGATAGACATTTATATGAATGATTTTGTGGATGTATTCAACCGGGATTGGCTGAATGTATCAATCATCAAGTCAGCCATGTTGTGAGTGATTACTGCCCTGTACATATTTGAATTGAATTTTAAATTAGTGTTGATGAAATGCTAAATCCCTAATGGTATTGTCTTTATGGTGAAGACATGTGCAATATAAGGCGGTCAAAGAACATGGCAACAACGAGTTCGGTTACTTGTGTCCTGCTATGTGCTCCCAGGCGAATATGTCAAGTGACCTTGAGTGTATTGTGCAATACTTAGCAACGGCGCTCTACAACTGTGGGAACAAGTCTTACGTTATGCTACCGGTTCATCAAGGGTAACTTCATCATCCGTTGCTATTTATATGATGATCATTTAAATATTGTATTCAATTAATGGTATTCTAATACATGAACAACCGACACTGGTCTTTACTAGTTTTATCAATGAAGAACCCTAGGATTTTTCAGTTTGACTCACTTGGTAGGAATGCCAAGAGACCAATGATAGCGGCTATGCTTGTAAAGTGAGTTGTTTATCTTGTAGAATAATGTTTATTACTTAAATCTTTTTGACTGGAAACTTGTAACTTAATGTGTCTATTAACCTATATGTTTGGTTTAATTTAGCGCATTTAAAGCTTCATTGATGACATTGGGAAGACCACCAAAGAATAACAACATCCCATGGAACCTTGTCAAGGTTTATAATTGTGTTAATTGGTGTAGTGTAGGAATACTTGTAAATACTTGAAAGAATGATGTTGAACATGTATGTATATATGTACAGTGTCCAGTGCAGCCTGGAGGTTCTGAATGTGGATACTATGTCATGAGATTTATGCATGACATAGTAGGCGCGACAACATTTTTACCAGAGAAATCATTAGACAATAAGATTTGTTTAAAGTTTGGATATATACCTTCGTATGTTGTTATACTTGTAGCTTATAATTAATGTTGTTTTTTTACTCCAGGCTTTTGAAACGGCCGTATCGAATTATGAAGATCCATAAATTGTCAAGATTCTTGAGGATTGGGCAGAATACATCATCACAAACTTTGTTACTTGAATTTGCGTTTCTAGCTGAATAGTTGTAACTCATCACATTAGTAGTTACTGTGTGAAGTTATCAGTATTGTAATATTACGGTATAACAAGTAAACTTTCTTTTACATATGATTTAGTTAATTTGTTAAGTAAGTGGTTGGGCTGTGACCCGGCCCCGTTTGATGGCCGTAGAATGTGAAATTGATTGCCCATTTGTGCTGGCAGTGTGATATATGTGATACACATGCAGGTCTGCTTGAAACATTGAGATGTTTTATGGTATTAAAGAGCTACCCTGGTGGAAAAAAAATGGACCTATCTCGGCGGTTGTACAAAGAACCGCGCGAAATAGATATGAAAAAAGATCCTATCTCAGCGGTTCTTAGCTTACAACCGCCGAGATAGACTGTCAGTCGATACCAGAATGTATTCTGGAAGTGACCGACCTTGGGACCGACCATGATCTAAGATCGGTCCATCACAGAAAGCCTTCTGGTATTGACCGACTGATGAGTGTCCAAATGAGCATGTTTTAGGGGTGTATTTCATATGTTTAATCAACACTTTTCATGCTCATTCTCCACTCCAGCTGTTTTCCTCTAGTTTTGTGTTTCATTGGTGTTTTACACATTTATTGTTTAAACGGGAGGAGTAACATAGCTAGGAGTAAAGTAGACGAAGAGAGGAACGTGTGGGCGCAAACAGATCTAAAATCAGAGCTGAAACGAAGAAGATACAGCATTTTGAAGTTAGGCTGCCCACAGGACCGACCCACAGGGTCTGGGTCGGTCGGACTTAAAAACATGATTTTCGTCCCCGAAAGCTACTGGAATCGACTGACCCATAGAGTCTGGGTCGGTCGTGGGTCGGTCGGACTTAAAAAACGCGTTTTCCGCCACGAAATTGCTTCTGGACGCGACTGACCCACGGGACCGACCCATGGTGGGTCGGTCAGGTAAAAAATTTGCCCAGATCTTCGTTTTAAAACGGGGAATTATGGGAAAAACTGCCCCATTCTTCATTCAGCCAGGTTCCGCCCCAAAAACAAAGAGAAGAGGCGATTCCAAGGGAGAAAAGAAGAGGAGAAGAGAAGAAGAAAAAGAGAAGAGAAGAAAAGAAAAGTCATCTCCCTCCAAGCTCCATTAATGGCTTCTTTTATCCCTCTCTCTCTTTCATTTTCTCTCTTATGTATGAGTATAATCTTTGTAGCTATGGATTGGGGATTTTGCCCCAAAATCCCTAAACTCCATTGTAGATTCTTGAACTCATTTATGGTTTTTTTTAGTACTTGTTCTTAATACTGATAATAATGTGTGTTTGTGGCTCTTGAACATGTCACCCATGATTTGGGGATTTTTCTAGGGTTTCCCCCAATTTGTTATCTTTGTGTTAAATTGGTTGATTTGCCTTGAATTTGTCAAAATGAGATTCTGAGATAGATTCTAGGTTACCGATTAATTAGGCACTGATGTGGATTTCTGTTAACATGTGATTCTGAGATAGAAGTCTAGACCGTGAGGACTGAATCAGTGTATTCTAATATTGATGATTTTGAGATTAGACTACACTGCAACTTAAGGGGAATTTGTGCTTAATGCTATCAATTGACTAGGTACTTGGAAGATCCGCCAGGTTCCAACTCCGTTGGTTAGGATTAGTAGACCTTAATTAGGCTATTAGTTAATTTAGCGTTCCCGTTGTTTAGTCATGAGTTCGAGGGTTGACCATTGGTAGTAAAGGGAAGATGGGTGCAAATATCCATCCTGAGCTACATCTATCCTAGTTTAGTTAGTCTAGTTTTACTGCTTTCCTTCGTTTTTTGATTTATCTATCCAACCAACAAAACCCCCAAAACAATTTACATTTATGCACCTCTGTTTATATTAATGCACAATTACTAAATTGATAATTAGCTAGATAATTGCAAAGTCCCTGTGGATACGACCTTGTTGGACTACAATGACCGGGTTCACTGCCTATAAGTAGGAGAGTAGTTTCACAAATATTTTTCCTCCAACACCGACCTTGAGTCTATCTCGGCGGTTGTAAGCTAAGAACCGCCGAGATAGATGTGGTTCGATTTTGGTTTTCGCAACCACCTATTTCGGCGGTTGTACAACCGCCGAGATAGGTGCTCAGACCTATTTCGGCGCACTCCATTTTGGCGGTTCACAACCGCCAAAATAGGCTATTTGGAACCGCTGAAATAGGCCTTTTTTGTACTAGTGTTCGTACCAGTGCTTATAGTAGTTTAACAGTTTGTTAAACTGAATACATTGTAACAGAATACAACTAATCAATGTAGCAGAATATTAATGGGAATACAATTGATTGTACAAGTCAGCATTTTATGTTACACTTGTTATATTTTTCTTCCTACAACTGATCTCTCTCCTCTTGAGAGCCTTGTCCTAAGGGTGAAAGTTTGGAAACTTCCGCATTGGATCATGAAGAATTCCCAAGTTGATTCCTCTGCTGAAAGATCCTTCCATTCAACCAGAACTAGAGTAACTTCTTTCCCTTGGAGGTTCACCATCTTTATTTCTAAAACACATTCTGGTTCATGAGTCAAAACGTCATAGGTAGATGCAAGAAGTTGGGTAGAGTAAGTAACATTCCCAATTTGATGTTTCAATTGAGAAACATGAAAAATTGGGTGAGGTGAAAAAGAAATAGGTAGGTCCAACTTATATGCTCGACTCCCACACTTATCAATCACATGAAAGGGGCCAAAATACTTAAGTGCTAGCTTCTAGTTAGAACGAGAAACCATAAGTGTTGACGGTATGGCTGCAATTTGACAAAAGCCATGTCACCAATCTTAAAAGATCTCTCACATCTATGCATGTTAGCTTGTTGTTCCATTCGGTGTTGAGCTCTCAACAGATGGAACTTTAAACTTATATCATGTTTTCCTTATCTTGCAAACATTTGGCGACCATATCCACTTTAGATTCACCAGGGAGGTAGGGCAAATGCGTGGGGGGTGTTTGGCCAGAAACTACTCGAAGGGTGTCATTCAAATATCAGAATGAAATGAGGTATTATACCAGAATTCTAGTAATGGTAGATATTTGCTCCAGAGATATGGCCTGTCACTACACAGGCATCTTAGGTGTGTTTCTAAACATCTATTAACCACCTTTGTCTAGCCATCTGTTTGAGGGTGGTGGGCAATAGAGAAGTTCAAATCCACTCCCTGATTGGAGAATAGCTCTTTCCAAAACTCACTCGGGAGTATAGTGTCTTTATCGCTAGTAATAGACATGGGAAATCCGTGTAGCTTAAAGATATTGTCAAGGTAAGCTTGAGCAATAGATGGTGCATTGTATGGATGTTTAAGGGCTACAAAGTGAGCTGCCTTACTCATTGGTCCACCACTACTAAGATAACTAAATTTTCAAAAGATAAGGGCAAAGAATCTATGAAATCCATAGAGATATCTTTCCATATCTCATCAAGAACAGGTAGAGGTTACAACAGACCCGGCTATGCAGATGAATCATATTTGCATCAACACTGATTACAAGATCTAATAAAAGCTTGGATATCCTTACTCATCCCCTTCCAATAGAATATGACTTTGATCCTCTAGTGGGTTGCATCTCTTCCTGAATGACCACCCGTACTGGAGGAATGTAACCACTGCGTTATAGTGTCCCTGGTATTGCTATTATTAGGGATAATCAGCTTACTTTTCCTTCTAAGTATATCAGCGTTCTCAGTGAAATGCTTGTGACCGGTTTTATCATTCTTAAGATATATTATTATAGCAGTAACATGTGGATCTAGTTGATATGCCTCTTGGATCTGTTGCAGCAGATCAGTTGCAGTGACTGATAAGGACATACTCAAAACCTCAGATCCCTTCATTCGAGACAAAGCATCAGCCACCAGATTCTCATTGCCTATCTTATAGTAAATTTCATAGTCAAACTCAAACAGTTTGGGAAGCCATTGTTGCTGAATATGAGTGTTAAGACGCTCCTCTAACAAATATTTGAGACTTCCTTGGTCAGTACGAATGGTAAAGTGAGTAGATAATAGATTATGTCTCCATCTTTATACTGCAAACACCACGACTAACAACTCTTTCTCATATATGGACAACAAAAGTTGCTTCCCCTGTAAATGTTGACTGATATAAGCTAAAGGGTTGCCCTTTTGCATGAGGACTGCTCTGATCCCCTGGTCGCTAGGGTAGAGCTAAAACTGGGGCCTTGCATAATGCTAGTTTGAGTTGGTTAAACGCTGTTGCAACTTCTTTACTCCACATAAAGGAGTCTTTCTTAGTCAGCAGAGTTAGTAGTCGGGCAATGGTGCCAAAGTTCCTCACGAATCGTTTATAGTATCTAGCTAGCCCCAAAAGCCTCTCAACTACTTACGGTTCTTTGGAGTGGGCCAATCATCAATTGCTCTGATCTTTTTAGGATCAATAGAGATTCTTGATGCAATGATAAAGTGTCCCAAGTACTCAACTTTATCTTGAGCAAAAAAGCATTTTCTCATCTTGGCAAACAGCTTGTGTGCACGCATAAGTTGAAATACCTTGCTAAGATGGGCTACATGATGTTCCGATGTGCTGTTGTAGATGAGAATATCATCAAAAAAATGAGCATGAACTTCCGCAGAAACTCACTGAAAATTGAGCTCATCAACCCTAGAAAGATGCAGGTGTATTTGTTAAGCCGAAGGGCATGACTAGATATTCATAATGGCCTGTATGAGTCTTTAAGGTTGTTTTATGAATATCTTCAAGTTCCACCCTCACTTGATGACACCCCACTCTAAGATCAACTTAGATTAATATTTTTGGAGCCTTCTAGTTCATCCATCAAATCCTTAATTAAAGGAATAAAGAGGGGATCTTTGGCTATAAGGATATTTAAATTTCTATAGTCTAGACACAGTCTCCAAGTACCATCTTTCTTTTTGACAAGGACTACTAGAGAAGCATAGGGGCTGGAACTTGGTTGAATTGTGCCTTGACTGACCATTTACCGAATGATTTTATCAATCTCTTTTTTTGATGTACTGCATATCTGTAAGGTCTCCAATTAATTGGGTTAGGTCCAGTTACTAGAGGAATTCTATGATTATGGCCACTACACAAGGGAGGCAACTCAGAAGGTTCTTGGAAAATGTCATCAAACTTGTTTATTAGTTCCTTAATAGCTAGGGGAGTAAGCATTTGCTCTAAAGAAACTTCTACATAATTACTTATTCCCATAGTATCACCTCTCGTCTCCTGGACACAAATCATATAGAGCTGTGTTTTTTCTTCTGAACTGAGATTTAAGGCCTTAGCCTTCACATCCCTGACAGAACCACTTTTGATGCCATTTAACACCAACTTTTTCAAACCAATCTTGAACTTCATAATGCGATTCTTGAAATCCCACTTATTTGTTCTAAGTTGTTCCAACCATTGTATGCCTAACACCATGTCATACCCTCCGAGTGGAATCACTAAAATATCATCCAAGAACTCGAGTCCTTAGAAGCTCCACTTAAATCCTTCAACTCATCCTACCACTAGTAATGTACTACCGACAGTAGCTGAGACTTTTGTGTTGCTCATCAACTGCAGCTTACACTCTAATTTTTCAGCAATTGATTTAATCAAATACATTATGTGTGCTGCTAGAGTCAATAAGAATAAAGAGTGGCTTATTGTCATGGATTCCGTTAACACGCATTGTGGGATAACCCGTAGTGCCTACAAGAGCACTAACAGAGATTTGTAGGTCTTTTCCCCATTCCGGTGAATCTTGCACATTCTCTTTTCTTCCTCACAATCGAACATGTAAAGTTGTGTCTTCTTTGCTTCAGGTTATGACCAGGCGTAAATTGTTCATCACAGTAGTAGCATAATCCCTTGGCTCATCTTTCGCTCATCTGCTCCGGTGTCAAGAATTCTCTTGGCACCAACTGCCCTTTGCTTCTATCAGTGGTTAATTACGTATCTCCGTATTTAGGTGTTGGAAATAGCCCCTTCACGGAATTGCACGGATTGATGTTCTTCCCAGCTGGCCAACTGTTCCCTCAATTCTTGTGAGGATGAACCTTCTTGTACAATCGCCCTAGTAACAGGCATGGTCAAATCGTCTTGGGCTGAAACATCCTTACGTGCATCTGTGTATCCGTACGAAGTCCCGCCAGATACACACTCACCAGGTATTCCTTTGAGAGGGATACTATGGTTAGAATCAATTTGAATTTGTTATGGTATTCTGAGATGCTCTTCATTTCTTGCAAGTTCTTGAGCTCTACGATTGGAACATCCAAAACTTCCTCAAACCTTTCCTTGAGTAACGTTTTGTATGTGTTCCAATCTAGGAGAACCAATAGAGCTACCTCCGATTGTGCGATCGATTGGTGTCATGTCGTAGCTTGAGAATCAAAATGGATTGAAGCTAGGTCGGCCATTGATTCTTCTGGGGTATAATCGATCGTGAAAATTTGTTCTACCTTGAATATCCATTCCTTAACTTCTCACCGTTGAATCGTGGAATATCCAACTTTCCCAGCCTTGTTACACCAGAATTCGAGTTCCTGCGTCTGGAGGTCTCAGGCGAGCTCTTATCACAAGAGGTTTTAGTAGATGCCAACGTGTGCAGCCTTAGTGCTTTGAAGAGGTCAACAATGCTTTTATCTTGCTTCACATTTTGCTCCATGATCATCGCTTGAATTTGTGGTTAGAGTGTTGCTTCAAGTTCTTTAGCAGCTTCACGTATGAGTTGACTGTTTCTTGTTTCTGTCATTGATGCATACAAGATTGATTATGAATCTGATACCAATGCTACAATTTAGTAACCTGATGCGAGGAGATGGAATGGAAGGGTGTATTGAGCTAATGTTACAAGAACAACAACTCATAGCTCACCTTACAAGCTGCCTTGGTTGAGGAATTGCAGCTACGCACAGGAAGCAGGAAAGGAATAGATAGAAGAAGACATAAGAGAAGAGACCGAGGAAGAGGAAGAGGAAGAAGAAATAATGAATCTCATGTGTATTTCTTTTTTTGTTTGTACCAGTACATAGTAGTTCAACAGTTTGTTAAACTCAATACATTATAACATAATACAGCTAATCAATGTAGCAAAATATTAATGAGAATACAGTTGAGTGTATTCAGCATTTTCTGTTACATTTGTTATATTTTTCTTCCTACAACACTTTCAGTAAAAAAAAAACTACAAGAAAAGCCCGTCATCTACCCCAAAGAAGTTCAAAACTCGATCAGAAAGGAAAATTAAGACAAAGTATCAACACGATGATGACTACATCTCAAGCACCACAATTTCCTTTTAGTGGCTACGTTTTGGTCACTTGTTTTTATTATTTGTATGGCTCTTGTTTCGTTGTCGGTCATCGGTTTTCTCTTAGGGATTCTCATATCCCTTTTTATGTTGTATTTGGTTCTTTAGCCCTATGTTTCAAAAAATAAAAATTAAGAGTATCTAATACAAAAAATCATATGTATCATCACTTATTTAGAAAATCATTTTTGTAAATCATAAACTTCGAATAAAATCTCTCAACTCACGAATATGACTTATCGAACAAGTAAAGAGATATATATATATGATGCATAATATTATAAATTAGTAGAAATACATTTATATTGGCATACTTCGAAATGATATCAGTGAAATTTGTCTAGTCTATTGGTTAGCACATAAAAGTTGTAAGAAATCATAACTCCAGCTGACTGTGCGAAGTAGAATTACATTTGTAGTCTAGATACTCTATACAACGTTAGTAAAATATGAAGTCAGTAAATGCTTGCTTATCTTGTAGTGACGAATATATACTGCTAGAGTGCGATAACAATAATGACAAAAGAAGTTCGGCAATGGGACAATCAGAGACGCAAAAATAGAGTTTTTCTATATTTTTAACTTGAGTGCAACAAAAATTAGTAATATCTTGTCACCGTAAAGTAATAATAATTTATTAACAAAAAAGTAGTAGTAAATTTTCTAGTGTACAGCTTTGCTAACTGGCCGCTCTGTACAACTAGATAGTTGTGTAACGAGTAAGCAAATTGGCTGTTTCTGAGGGCAGCCTAGCATTCCACCATTGACAGTGACGTGAGTGGGATTAATGAAATTAGAGAAAGAACGCATTATGAGTAATGGGCATACCATATTGCGCTACCTCTATACAAAATTCAAAATAAAATCTACCAAAACACCTTCACATATGTAGATGTAATACTTCTGATTTGTTAATAAAGTTTTCATCTTGATCATGACAACTGATTTATAGTAGACTACAGTGAACTAGAGCTGTCACTTCTTTGCGGTCTACTTGACATCATATGAGGTTGCATGCCAAAAGTGTATGCTAAAGAGATTAGGGTCTTTACTATATAGTATTATTGATTAGAATAAGTGAGAAGCAGTTGATAGTATTTTAATTAAGTGTCCTTTTAGTGGGTAATTAATTGATATTTAGTGCTGTCACATACAAAGTTTGGTAGAACAAGGAAACCCAGTAAGCATGTTGCTTAATCATTTTGGCAGCTTGATAATCTAGATTATCAAGTATATATGGACATATCACTGGGAAGCACGTTGAGCTAACTGTTGTTTACTCGGATAGGTTAGGTTAAACCATTGTTGAGCCCACATAAACTCTTTTTTGCGAAAAATTGTCATTGGATCAAATTTCACTAAACACCTTCTCTTTTGTAACTCACTATCTGTAACTTTTTCTTTTCAATATGCATGGATATTCTTTCGTTCAAATTGTGACTTAATATAATTTTTATTTTTCCATTTTATGCCTCGTACGGTCATGTAATATCGATTTATGGTCAAATGTTTTTTTTTTAATTGTATAAAGATAAAAACACACGGAAAAAACTAAAGGTAACTTAAAATTTAAATATATTTCTGTCAAATGTGACTCAAAAATATATAAACTAAAAAATACACAATAATTAATAAAATCATTAAAATTTAAAAATAAATATGACAAATGATTAGACAATTAAAATCTAAAATAACCATATGCCCCTACATCTGTGGTCCCACTTTTTAAATTGTATAAAATAGAAACAAGACACAATGGAAACAAAGACTCATAATCATTTAAATTTTTTTGAAAAACTTGTGTAAAATGACATACAATTATAAAAACTAAAAAAAGTACTCCAAATAGTTAAAATGTAAAATTAATTGTGACAAATGACTAAATAGATAAAAAAATTATATAATGTTGTAATAATATACAAGAGTTTCAAAAATACTACATGATTTCAAGAAAATTATAGCATGTGACTTAACATCATAAAAAAACTTATAGCATTATATTAAATAAAATAAATCATTGAATATAGGTCAATTCGTCTCCAATAGGTACTGATTATCTCGCGATTGACTTGAAATGATTAGGACATGATTTGCTACTAGTTGTCTCTACCAATTAGGATTCGTTGTACATGATCCGGTCAACGAATTATTTATGGTTTATGAGTTTATTGTAGAATTAGGGAAGTGTTTAATTATAGAATTCGAAGGATCATGTAGTAGAACAACCCGGTGTATGCCTTTTTTATTATCAAAGTTTTAACCTTTATTTATTGCGTTTATAGTTTATTAGTTTAATTGCTATTTAGTTTTCTTTAGTAGTTTGGACTTTAATTAGATTGATTATTTATCTAAAAAGATCATTTTCGTGTTTTAAATATTTTAGATTCCTTAGGAGTTACCAATTAATTACACTGAGGTCTCTTGAGTATGACAACCCTACTTTCCAATTATACTTCAAAAATAACAAGTACACCGCAAGAATAAAGATAATCACATATTTACTACTAAAGTCTTGTCCTATGTATAGATGCCAAATTGGTTATCTACACATCAAACTAGCTAAGAAATGATCTTCTTCGTCATACACGGAAGAGTTTTTTTTTTTCCATACCGGGTCGCATCTTCCCTTGTGGATCTTTGAGTTGTTATGGGTTGGCTTTGCTCTTCATTAACAACTTTTGGGTTATCAACAAGCCCATTCCATGCACTTTTACTAGTTTTGGACCCCATGTGTTCATGACAATTATGCATTTGTCATTCTTCCGACTCAAGATTCAGATCGTGTGGGCCTTTTTATTTCGCACTATCCAAGATCGATACTTATACTGAATACTCCAAATTGAACTTGTCTAGTGCAAATTTTTGGCCAATGTGAGACAGCATAAGACATCACTATTTTATTTATGAGACGGTAGATTTTGTGGATGGCCCACACCCACTATGGTGCGAACAGTTTTGTGGCACATAAGTAATAATATTTGTATAATTCAACGGGACGGGCTGCATGTACAATACTTTAAACGGAATGCCTAAGTGGCAGCAGCATGTTGACTGGACAGTGATGTGACATATATGATGAGAAGAAAAATTAATAATAAATAGTTATAATTTTTAATATATAATTCTAAAATGAATAAAATTATATCACTATTCAGCTAAATTTAAACTCTCTAAAACAAGACAAGTCATGGATATGTTTTGACAAGGTTGAAAAAAATTATTTTTATATGTGTATGATGAGACACTAAAATGATAATATGATTCATAAATTTTGATATTATGATTCATTAATTAATAAGTGGTAAATTAGATAACAAACTTCGGAACCGATAATAAATCATTATTGTTTTGTAATATATTATTATTGTTGTATGGTGCATTTTAAACCTTCTATGGTGAATTTTTTTATTTTTATATGTTTGCGATGATACACCAAAATGAAGATATGATTCATTAATTTTGATATTATGATTCATTAAAATTGATATTATGATTCATTAACTAACAAGTGGTGAATTAGATAACAAACTTCGAAACTAATAATGGATCTTTATTGTAATGTATTATTATTATAATTATTGTGTGGTGCATTATTATTATTTATATGATATATTTTAAGTCTTATATAGTGAATCATATATGTTTCTAACATACCAGTTTCAAAACAAATAATGAATCATTATTATTTTGTAGTGTATTTGCAACACCCCTAACATTAAACTTGTAATGATCTATCTCGTAGCATAATTAAAGACGTCTTACAGCGGAAATTAAACAACATTAATCCTCACTTGGGTGTCACATGCCATTACTTGCCCATGCGAGTAAGGAAGTAGAAACGAAATAATAACAAAACAACGATAACAATAAACCGCAGTGATGTACGAATCCACTACATCATCCTAAGTACAAACTTATACATAAGATAAGTGTGCATCTAAAGTATCCCCAATATTTACAACGTATTGAATATGAACTGATTCTAAAAGTGCGATAATTAAAAGGCGTCGCCAACTACCCAGAAGTCCCATACCCCGGCTTCATAGCTCGATCATTAATCTGATAAACGCCGTGGAGGCTCAGCGAAAAACATTGAGTATGCTAGGTATGCTATTGGACCCTATCAGTCATTTAAGTCATATTAACCATCTTAGCATTAGATTCATTACATGTTGTACCGGTTTACAGATATAATAAAACTGTAAATACATGGATGGAAAGCATTTAAATACAGCCAATGCAGTCACTACATTTCACACACAACAAATACATATATAACAACAGTAATCGAAATACAGTGATGGTACACGTGGTCGTTTAGTAAACAATCTGGTATTTATTATATACAATCAACCTCTCATGTCCTCATCATATTGTAATCCTCATCGTATGTTGGGTGTCAAGTTAGGACAACCCGTAATTGTATTCATTAATGGACAGTCGTCCTGGTGCACCAACAGTAATGCCCTCTGGCCAAAGATATAAGATCTCGGGACTTCCTTTTTGCCTTGAAGACGTCATTTAATTGGTGGCAAAAGCCGTGTACCAACAGCGGTACCCTCTGGGCAGTGATCTATGTAGGCTCATTTGGACTTAAATAGAGTGGAACCCAATCCGGGTAAAACACTCAGTGATCAACTATGTGCAACCAGTAGGCGGATACTAGTACTACTGGATTTATAATTGTATAATAATATTTCTTCATATGATTAAATATGAATCAATTACCTAAAGTATAATCTTAGGTTATGAAATATCCATTCATTACATAGCTGCCCTAAGGGTCTTACGCATACCTAGAAGAAATCTAGGTTACAAGTTCATGTTCAAGATCCAAGCTCTAGAGACCGACATAGTTGTGTCTTGTACCTAAGTGTTTTAATTAGGTTAATATGCATATAATTATAATACTAATTGTGTTATATTTGGTAGCAACAACTTCATCACATTACTCGTATATGTATGTTTATATAAGTTGATCTATAGTCGATGTAGCATTAGTCCGAAAGGACGTTCGCGTACAATAATAATAATGCGATATAAACAATCAGGTATACATTTCAATTCACACATATGTGCATATAAGCACACACATAACATTCTTAAACACATAATAATGTCTGAACCCGAGGAAGCCCTCAGGACAATTCAGACCACACCGTCCGCATACTGGTCACCGATGGAAACGCTAGCGTGACGATTCACGCTTATCCCTTAGCAGTCTCGTAGCTCGTATCTCTAGAATATATTGCTCTAATATCAGTATCTATAGTTCGAGTCTACTTAACCATTCCCGAATGAATTCTAATCTTTATCCCATAGCTAACACCTTAGTCGGTTATTTGTTTACCTCGGTTTCTTAAACTCTCGGGATTTGGATTTAACTATATGTTATAGTTCACGTGTTTATTACTACGTACATGCATGGGTATTTATATATGTTTACGCATGCATATAATATGGTTCATTACTATACTCCAGTCAACCATGTTACGTTTTTACTTTTGATTACGTAAAGTTTGTATAGTGGTTGACGTAGTTTGACTCGATTAATATCCCGAGTCGATGTTTAGTTATCGACTTGTACCACGTTATATTGTGCACTTATTGAACAGGTGGCTCATCAAGATCAAACGACAAACCAGGGTGAATCACTGACTACATGAGCCTAACACAACATTGAAGAATCAAATGGTCATCTAGACAAAGAACTTCATCGGTTAACGCTTTCAAGATGACTTTGTTCTCCTTATGTTGTGTTAGAGTTTCTTCCTTCATTGACTTTCCATCATCCAACTCCAACGTCTTCCACAAGTCATGAATGACATCTAGTGTAAGTTTGTCATTCCTTTCCATTACTTCGTATACGAAGTGTGCACAAGGAATACCATGAGTGTAAAGTGATATGCATCCATACTGCTGCTCATCCGTCTTGAATTCTTTGCCACACTCTAGTTCCTCTTGAAGGATCACCAAATATTTGTGGCTGACTCGTCCGTGAATTGTTTGAAACAGACGGTAGTAGCTATCAAAATGTCCGCTTTCAACTCCTCATCTGTTAGTGGTTGTCTAGTAAAATGTCCCTATGGCCGCTTAGGCAAGTAGTGGTTGTGTCATCCATCCTTCACAACCAATTTCTATCCTTTATAAGTGTGCTTTCGCGTATACGAAACAGACACGAGCACTTTTTTGAGGAGGTACGACCTTGTTGCACACGATCATTATCACTTTTGCGTGTTTGTGAATGCCAATACCGCACACATGTAAGAACTACTATGTTATTTGTACTTGTCTGGACTATGGTCACCACAATCCAATTACGACCCTTTTGCCGCCCCACGGTATCCACCCACACCACCACAGCGTGCTTAGTAGGAAACAATCGATTGGTTTGAAACACATCAGTAGTGTCAATCCATTCGTTTTCAGAAAGCTCAAAGGGAGAATCATTAGGAGGAGAATCATGAAGTGGGACTGAAGGCTGACCAAAAAAGTAAGAAAATATATGCGTTATAAACAAAGGAAATTACAAAATTTACAAATTCGTCCGTAATGGAAATATCACTTAAAGGTCCGTTACGGGCCGTTTTCCCAACGTCCGTTACGGACATAGAAAGTACGTCTATTTTGCGAACAAATGTAAGTAGTCCGTTAAGGAACAATGGTAGCGGACGAGATTAATTAGTGATGTCCATAAAACGGACGGTTTAAAATGATAAAAAAACGGAGCAATTTGTTAAAAATTAGTGAAATTGATTAAAAATTACCTCTGGATTGTCCGGAAAATCAGTTTCTTCATTCAATGGTTTGCTCAAATCAAAGTCTTCCTCATTGTTCGATTCCCTTTGTCGTTTCCTATTCTGGCTAAGGATAATCTGTATTTTCTCTCCGACTGTTTGTATCATTTCTTTTGTGTCTGAATTGTTTGTCTTCTTCATTCTGTGGTTTGACTTACATAATTTGTCACTCATCTGCTCTATATATAATGTTTTCCAAACCAGATAAATATTTTATAAAAATTTAGATTATTTGGAAAAGATACTATTTTATTAGATTAGTTAATCTCTTAATGAAATATCTTATTAATTAATTTTTATGGAAGAGGAAATTTTGAAAAAAGATATTTATCTTCGTTAGTTTGGACTCTATCAACTAATAAAGAATCTTAATTAACATCGACCAAAAAAGTAGTATTTTTAAACGGTACTCTTTTTGTTAGATTAGTTTATCAACTAATAAAATATCATATTAAGTAATGCTTATGTAAGCGGGAATTTTTTTGAGAAGATTTTTTTTTTGTAAGTTTAGTCTCTATTAACTAATATAGAATCTTAATTAACATCTACATAAAAAGTATTATTTTCAAACGATACTCTTTTTGTTAGATTAGTTTATCAACTATTGAAATATCATATTAATTCATATTTATGGAAGAGGATTTTTTTGAAAAAGATACTTAGGTACAAGATTATATATGAATGAGTGACTGTTACAATGACCAACTGGCATTACTTTATTTTCATGATCGTTTATTGTACTATAAAGTTTAATTTATACACTGCATGAGTTCCCTTTTCATGTTAGTAGGAAAGATTCATATAGTCATGTGATTCTTAAATAAAACAGTGCGTAAACAAAGTAACAGTCAAAGCATTTATCATTACAAGAGTTAAAAAAAAGTTAAATACAATGAGAGTAAAAAAGAGATAAGTACAACAAAAGCAACAACAAAAAAACGTCGAGTCTCAGATGATAAACAACCAACACTATCTACCACCCCTCGGGAATGGTGGCATAGAAACCCCCCCCCCCCCTATGACCCCTCCCTCTACCCCCCCCCCCCCTAAGTCTGCTCGGAGATCCTGAAACACTGGACCTGTCCCAACATCTGATAGAACGAACCCTGAAACTGGGACAAGTCGTCAGGAGACATCTGCGCCAACCATCCATCGGGGTGCGGGGCCGGGAAGTACGGCTCCATCAGTAGCGTAATACTCATGAGCGTGACCTGTGGATGTAAACCTATGAAACATTTATAGATTAGTTTGTAACAATTGATTGATATTATGCAGATGAAATTAAATAACCACTTACATTCGGATCAGGATGCAGGGCTGTAGCTCCACCAGGAGGGATAAGTCTAGGATGCGTCCGAGGGAGATACCAGTCAAGGTCACGTCATCACTCGGGGAAGCGTGTCTTGCGTATACGAACTTGATCGCATACATGCTGGACTGGCTGCTCTATAGCGTCGGGGATGTAACATGCAAATTGATGTAGTCTCTGGTGGTCCTCCTTCGTACCGCCGTATATGGCCATAGGAGTAGAGTGGAGGGAATGATCTGGACCATACCGAACTGCCGCATAGACAAGCTCGGGTGGTAGGGCTCAACTATATCCATCATGTGCAAATGCCCAAACCATCCGGACCGACCCTACTAGACACCCCACGCATCCTCACCTAATGGGGTCCACTCAACCTTATAATTCAAATTGTCAACTAATTATAACAAGTTATATAATTAAAAAAAGGTTTAGTTCTTAAGTGATGACACCATACCTGGTCGGGTGTAAGGGCATCCAAACGTAGTCGTTACTCCACGAGCCAGCTGTGGTCCGAAATATGTCGACCCTCAATCTTGGCAAAACTCACCGCAGATGGGACAAGTGAGGCGGTATTCACCGTCAGACGATGACAAAGACCAGGGAAATATTCATAGATCCAGCACTGCAAAATTTTAAAAACTTTTAGCACTATTACTAACAATTTTAATTTTACATGCTCGTAAATGAAGTTATTCCTGATTTATACCTGTAGTAGGGTAAGACACTTAGCGATGGTCTTCGTCTCAGCACGAGAAGAGACACCGAGCTGTCTGTAGAGATGTGCGAGTGTAGCAGCACCCCACACATACTCTGAGATGGTGTCGATGTCCTGTAGGGGCCAGCAAGTGTAGAGGCACATCCTGTCGTTCCCCTTGTCAGAGAAAAATGTGCATCCGAGCAAGTAGGACAGATAGCCACGAGCCTTGCAGACGTACGTTGCATATGCGTGGCCTCACTAATCCCTGACCTTACTGTAGGGGACGTCGCCCTTGTGGTAGAACCCCTGCTCCCTCACCACATTGGCCGAAGGAAGGCCTACCACCTCAGCGAGTGCAACCAGCGCGTGGTCCAAAGTCAGCTCCGGTGGTGATGCACCTCCACACAACTCCTTAGGGGCCTCAAACGCAACAGCTCTCCTCTCTATCGATACGGCCATAATATGATAAACGTCATGCAGAGTGATCATCATCTCACCAAACGGTAAGTGGAAGGTTTTGGTGTTCGGTTGCCACCTCTCCACGAAAGCAGATATTAACGATAAATCAAAATATTCGTGGGAGCAGTCGTGAAGATATGCTAACTCACTGTCTCTCACTACCTCCTTCGTCCTCTCGTGGTAAAGGAGACCTGCATGCCACTTTTCCAGTAAAGGGTCTCTAGTAATAAATGTCAAGCGTCCATGATCCTAGAGATATATCGAATCTGTAAGTTTTGTATGTACAGTCTACATATTTAGGTTAATAACATTAAATAAAAAAGTTAGAGAAACATACATCTCCTTGCCACACGTCAAGTGCATCATGTCCTTCAAAGCTTCGTAGCAGTCTGGTATCTAAAGGACCACCGACAATCGGAACGGACTCAGGAGTGATGAACCAATCGGTGGGTATCCGACCGTCAGCTGGTGCCTCTCCTCGACTGGCATCAGGTGCAACAGGAAGGGCTAACTGATGTATGGTCATCTGCTGGTCCACATCACCATCATCATTAGTCTCGTCATCATCATCGTCGTCACCATCAGATACGAAGTGTCTCCTCAGTGACGTAAACTCCTGATGAACAAAAGACAAACAAGAAGCAGCAACAGGGTGGGAAGAAGAGGCAACAAGTGACTGTGATGCTGATGGTCGGTCTACACGCATCTTGGGCCGTCTCTTTACCTCCCTCGCAGATCGTGTCACCTTCTTTCTCTTGGCTTTGAAGTAGAATAATCAGTCACATCTGTTTGTTTGTCCTTTCGGTTCATCTGCAAAAAAATGACATCAAAAAAACAATATCAGCCCCATATACACTGGTCCAAAAGGGACCATCACACACACCATCCGAAACAAACCCTCGCACACATCGTCCGTAAGGGACAAATAGTCTTACTATCCGTAACGGACAGAATACTACAGTCCGCAAAACGGATGGAACGATTTATCCGTATAACGGACCCTATAGACTAGTCCGCAAAATGGACTGTAACACCCTAATTTCCTGCTCTAATTTTTTTTCCTTTCATTGTGAACAGTACAGCGGAAGACTTACAACTCTACCCGGGGTGCTACTGCCACACCCACACTCACTGTGGATGCTAAGGCTAATTACCACCACTATACCAAATTAAGTTAAACTCTTAAACTTTATATATATATATATATATTCAAAAATCAACCATAACCTTACTCACTAACATCGACTAACATCTTTCAGAACTAGGTATTAACTTACACCATATTTACTAGCTTATACAAAAGTGTTTAAACCTATTACCACCGAACTTAATTGAAATACTACGTCGTCTTCTAACTTCAGCCCCTGGTCTCTTTAGTGTCTCTCTCTCATGCAACTTCTTAACCTGATCCTGTGGTCAGTCATACAATCACAGAGAAAAGACCACAGGGCACATGCCATAAAACAAACATCAGCAAAGCTGAGTAATTCTTGCCACCACATGTAAAATACATTTAGCTTATAAAACTCTTTAAGAAATCATATGTAACATCAAAGAACCACACCAACATATATCACCAGAAACCATAACAAATATTACCAAAGTGCATAAGTATACACTCACAAAATAACATGTAATAACCACAAGATTAAACACATCACATCAGAACCTTCTTCAGCACTTGTAAAATACATTTTACCTTCGAGTATACAATACCATAACAACACACGTGTAATAAGCATTATCATATCAAGATCCATCAAGTTCCATGACGTATACCAAGTTCCACCACAAGTTCAACATCCACAAAAACAATGGCCGTATGCCCGGATTTATAGAGTTCGACCTCTTCCAATGGCCATATGCCCAGATTTATAGAGTTTGACCTCTGTGGCCGTATGCCCAGATTTATAGAGTCCGACCTCTCAACCTCACCCCATGTCCTTAAGTGTGCACACCCCCTATAGATCATCAGCCTATATAGTAGATCATGATGGCCCACAATTCCTGGTAGTGGGAAAAATCAGTGTCTGGCCTCCGAGGGCTCATAAACTTGTGTAACCAGATTCCAAAGTGAGTACCAAGTGATTAATCAGTCCAACCACGTCCTTAAACTTAATAAAACATCCACACAACATACCAAGAAGAATCAAAGCGCATAGCAACCATTAACCATATCAAAACCAAGTTAGAACACATTATAAACACTTTGAAAATACCTTAAGAACAACCCCTTGTTTAAGGTCTTACCTCTGTATAAATTCGACCCACCTTTTAACCAGTTCAATATCAACATCTTATGAGTATTTGGTCACGAACCCAAAGCAAGAAACCTTCAAAAAACCCTTCATAATTTGAATAGAGACCAAAAAGGTCTTAAAGCACATTTTTAGGTCTTGTCTTACCTTTAACTCATAAAACCTCAACTGGAGAATTTGCCCACGAACTGGAATAATGTAAAGGGATAAGTACTCATCATTTTAACTAAAAACCCATGGAAGTTATTCACGAAAATCACACACCAAGCTGGCTTCAAGTTAAAGCACCAAATTCACAGAACCTAACATCAAACGTTCAAGGTTTGTTCACCAAGTTTCCCAGAACTTCTCGGGGCTTATTATACATCAAAATCACCATTGAAGAGTCTACTTTCACACCATGAAAAGAGTTAGAAGAGATACGCAGTATAAGCTACCTAAAGTAGCACAAACAGAAAGCGTCACCAGAATTGAACATGAGGAAAGATTGGTGGAGCACGGGAACTACCTGGCTCTTTCTTGCCATCTCTCTTCACCACGAGTTAGGTACTTCAAATAGCTACGTGGGGATACCAAGAACTTCAAGAGATTCACTTGGAAAGACCTCCAAATTGTCTCACCTTTACACGGATTCTGCACTGGGAAGGTAACTGGCTTCTGTTTTGGTGTTCTTAGGTGGCTGGCTTGATTTACCATATAATTCATGTTTCTATGGGTTTACTGAGGTGGTAGAAGATGTGTGCTGTGTGTTGGAAGGCCTGGGCGTGGCCCCTTACTTATAGGCAGAAGAAGAGAAGTCTTAAGGCAAAGGAAAGGCTTATAAGGGTGACACCTAGCTTAACACCCATCCTCCTCTTATTGGCTATTGGTCTGGCTTTGTTTAAACACGACACATAAGTGGTGACAAGGCTGGGTCATGGTCAGCCAAAGGAGAAGCCATCATGGGCTGAAAACTAATGATAATATGTAATAAATTACATTAAAGTTTAATTAAGGTGTTTTAAGAGGAAATAAGGAACATGTTGTTTTAATTTGACTTAAAATCTAACCAATGACCTTATGACACCTCCTACTAGCTTACTTCACCTCCCTACTTGCTTGCTAGCTTGTGTGGATATCATATAACCAATCATTTTGTGGCACCTCGTGCTTAGGTTAACTAGGTTGCCACCTCATGCTTCCTACCAACTAGGTCGCCACCTCGTGCTTACCTCAACCAGGTCACCACCTCATGCTTACCAAGATGTTTAAGGTGTTTCTTAAGGAGAAAAGTGATTATAATGGAGTAAAATTAGCTGTGGAGGCATTTCCGGCTACTAGAATTTTACCGGGTCTTGTAGAATTTCCTAAAGCTTTCCATCTCTGGCTATTAAGGTTTCCTAAGGTCTTATTAAGTTTCTAAGGCTTTCCTAAAGTGTTTAAGGTCATTTATGGGGTTTCCAAGACTTCCGGGATTTTCAGGAACTATGGTTCCTAGGATTTCTGGGACTTTTGGGAATTAGAGTTTCCAGGTGTTTCCGGGACTTTAGGATTCCTCATTACTTGGGGTATTTCATTCTCCCCTCCTTAAACAAAGCTTCGTCCCCGAAGCTTAAGCTTACCACAAGACATTAACCACCAGTGCAAAAATCTCACTTATGCTATAAGTAACAATAACACATTAAATAACAACAAACATAACACCACAAGTCTTACCTATTCCACATAATCAGGTTAGGCAAACATAATAAAAGCATGGAATATCAAACATATCATGATAAATACATTAGTCAAACCACTTCACCCCTAGATTGCCAAAACCTTTTACTTATACCCTTATGGTTTCCTTAATCTTCCTCCCCTCATTAAAATAAGTTTCCTCTGAAACTTGATAACTATCCTCAACCAAAATATGTGGGTGTTGTTTCGTCATTTTACTCTCTAATTTTCAAGTGGCTTCTTCAACACCACACTTCCGATGCGCCACACTGATTTCTACCCATGCTAAGAGCTAAATCCTTTAGGGTTTCAAGCTGGCCACTTTTGGCCTCCCTTCCTGTGTAGTCACCATTCTACACACATATATGTTAGTCATAAACATTCAATCATTCACACACAAGCATTCACACACAAATATTCAGACAATGACCACCTATCCGTTCCCCGACCTATAACCTATTGCTTTGATACCACAATGTAACACCCCAATTTCTTGCTCTAATTTTTTTCCTTTCATTGTGAACAGTACAACGGAAGATTTACAACTCTACCCGGGGTGCTACTGCCACACCCACACTCACTGTGGATGCTAAGGCTAATTACCACCACTATACCAAATTAAGTTAAACTCTTAAACTTTATATATATATATATATATTCAAAAATCAACCATAACCTTACTCAATAACATCCACTAACATCTTTCAGAACTAGGTATTAACTTACACCATATTTACTAGCTTATACAAAAGTGTTTAAACCTATTACAACCGAACTTAATTGAAATACTACGTCGTCTTCTAACTTCAGTCCCTGGTCTCTTTAGCTTCTCTCTCTCATGCAACTTCTTAACCTGATCCTGTGGTCAGTCATACAATCACAGAGAAAAGACCACAGGGCACATGCCAGAAAACAAACATCAGCAAAGCTGAGTAATTCTTGCCACCACATTAAAATACATTTAGCTTATAAAACTCTTTAAGAAATCATATGTAACATCAAAGAACCACACCAACATATATCACCCGAAACCATAACAAATATTACCAAAGTGCGTAAGTATACACTCACAAAATAACATGTAATAACCACTAGATTAAACATATCACTTCAGAACCTTCTTCAACACCTGTAAAATACATTTTACCTTCGAGTATACAATACCGTAACAATGCACGTGTAATAAGCATTATCATATCAAGATCCATCAATTTCCATGATGTATACCAAGTTCCACCACAAGTTCAACATCCATAAAAACAATGGCCGTATGCCCTGATTTATAGAGTCCGACCTCTTCCAATGGCCGTATGCCCTGATTTATAGAGTCTGACCTCTGTGGCCGTATGCCCAGATTTATAGAGTCTGACCTCTCAACCTCACCCCATGTCCTTAAGTGTGCACACCCCCTATAGATCATCAGCCTATATAGTAGATCATGATGGCTTGCCCACAATTCATTGGTAGTGGGAAAAATCAGTGTCTGGCCTCCGAGGGCTCATAAACTTGTGTAACCAGATTCCAAAGTGAGTACCAAGTTATTAAGCAGTCCAACCACGTCCTTAACCTTAATAAAACATCCACACAACATACCAAAAAGAATCAAAGCGCATAGCAACCATTAACCATATCGAAACCCAGTTAGAACACATCATAAACACCTTGAAAATACCTTACGAACAACCCCTTGTTTAAGGTCTTACCTCTATATAAATTCGACCCACCTTTTAACCAGTTCAATATCAATATCTTATGAGTATTTGGTCATGAAACCAAATCAAGAAACCTTCAAAAAAACCTTCATAATTTGAATAGAGAGCAGAAAGGTCTTAAAGCATGTTTTTAGGTCTTGTCTTACCTTTAACTCATAAAACCTCAACTGGAGAACTTACCCACGAACTGGAATAATGTAAAGGGATAAGTACTCATCATTTTTAGCTAAAAACCCACGGAATTTATTCATTAAAATCATGCACCAAGCTGGCTTCAAGTTAAAGCACCAAATTCATAGAACCTAACATCAAAAGTTCAAGGTTTGTTCACCAAGTTTCCCAGACCTTATTGGGGCTTATTATACATCAAAATCACCATTGAAGATTCTAATTTCACACCATGAAAAGATTTAGAAGATATACGTAGTATAAGCTGCCGAAAATAGCACAAATAGAAAATGTCGCCAGAATTGACACATGAGGAAAGATTGGTGGAGCACGGGAACTACCTGGCTCTTTCTTGCCATATCTCTTAACCACGAGTTAGGTACTTCAAATAGCTACGTGGAGATACCAAGAACTTGAAGAGATTCGCTTGGGAAGACCTCTAAATCGTCTCACCTTTACACAGATTCTGCATTGGGAAGGTAACTGGCTTCTGTTTTGGTGTTCTTGGGTGGCTAGCTTGATTTACCTTATAAATCGTGTTTCTGTGGGTTTACTGAGGTAGGATAAGATGTGTGCTGTGTGTTGGAAGGCCTGGGCGTGGCCCCTTACTTATAGGCAGAAGAAGAGAAGTCTTAAGGCAAAGGAAAGGCTTATAAGGGTGACACCTAGCTTAACACCCATCCTCCTCTTATTGGCTATTGGTTTGGCTTTGTTTAAACATGACATATAAGTGGTGACAAGGCTGGGTCGTGGTCAGCCAAAGGAGAAGCCATCATGGGCTGAAAACAAATGATAATATGTAATAAATTACATTAAAGTTTAATTAAGGTGTTTTAAGAGCAAATAAGGAACATGTTGTTTTACTTTGACTTAAAATCTAACCAATGACCTTATGACACCTCCTACTAGCTTGATTCACCTCCCTACTTGCTTGCTATCTTGTGTGGATATCATATAACCAATCATTTATGACACCTCGTGCTTCCCGACACCTCATGCTTAGGTTAACTAGGTTGCCACCTCATGCTTCCTACCAACTAGGTCGCCACCTCGTGCTTACCTCAACCAGGTCACCACCTCATGCTTACCAAGCTTTTTAAGGTGTTTCTTAAGGAGAAAAGTGATTATGATGGAGTAAAACTAGTTGTGGGGGCATTTCCGGCTACTAGAATTTTACCGGGTCTTGTAGAATTTCCTAAGGCTTTCCATCTCTGGCTATTAAGGTTTCCTAAAGTCTTATTAAGTTTCCAAGGCTTTCCTAAAGTATTTAAGGTCATTTATGGGGTTTCCAAGACTTCCAAGATTTTCAGGAACTAGGGTTCCTAGGATTTCCGGGACTTTCGGGAATTATGGTTTCCAGGTGTTTCCGGGACTTCCGGGACTTTAGGTTTCCTCATTACTTGGGGTATTTCATTCTCCCCTCCTTAAATAAAGCTTTGTCCCCGAAGCTTAAGCTTACCACAAGACATTAACCACCAGTGCAAAAATCTCACTTATGCTATAAGTAACAATAACCCATTAAATAACAACAAACACAACACCACAAGTCTTACCTATTCCACATAATCAGGTTAGGCAAACATAATAAAAGCATAGAATATCAGACATATCATGATAAATACATTAGTCAAACCACTTCACCCCTAGATTGCCAAAACCTTTGACTTTCACCCTTATGTTTTCCTTAATCTTCCTCCCCTCCTCAAAATAAAGTTTCCCCTGAAACTTGATAACTAACCTCAACCAATTAAAAGATGTGGGTGTTGTTTCGTCATTTTACTCTCTAATTCCCAAGTGGCTTCTTCAACACCACGCTTCCGATGCGCCATTCTGATTTCTACCCATGCTAAGAGCTAAATCCTTTAGGGTTTCAAGCTGGCCCCTTTTGGCCTCCCTTCCTGTGTAGTCACCATTCTACACACATACATGTTAGTCATAAACATTCAATCATTCACACACAAATATTCAGACAATGACCACCTATCCGTTCTCTGATCTATAACCTATTGCTCTGATACCACAATGTAACAGCCCAATTTCCTGCTCTAATTTTTTTTCCTTTCATTGTGAACAATACAGTGGAAGACTTACAACTCTACTAGGGGTGCTACCGCCACACCCACACTCACTGTGGATGCTAAGGCTAATTACCACCACTATATCAAATTAAGTTAAACTCTTAAACTTTATATATATATATATATATATATATATATATATATATATAATATATATCAAAAATCAACCATAACCTTACTCAATAACATCCACTAACATCTTTCAGAACTAGGTATTAACTCACACCATATTTACTAGCCTATACAAAAGTGTTTAAACCTATTACAACCGAACTTAATTGAAATACTACGTCGTCTTCTAACTTCAGCCTCTGGTCTCTTTAGCTTCTCTCTCTCATGCAACTTCTTAACTTGTTCATGTGGTCAGTCATACAATCACAGAGAAAAGACCATAGGGCACATGCCAGAAAACAAACATCAGCAAAGCTGAGTAATTCTTGCCACCACATCTAAAATACATTTAGCTTATAAAACTCTTTAAGAAATCATATGTAACATAACAGAACCACACCAACATATATCACCAGAAACCATAACAAATATTACCAAAGTGCATAAGTATACACTCACAAAATAACATGTAATAACCACAAGATTAAACACATCACATCAGAACCTTCTTCAGCACCTGTAAAATACATTTACCTTCGAGTATACAATACCATAACAACACACGTGTAATAAGCATTATCATATCAAGATCCATCAAGTTCTGTGACGTATACCAAGTTCCACCACAAGTTCAACATCCACAAAAACAATGGCCGTATGCCCGGATTTATAGAGTCCGACCTCTTCCAGTGGCTGTATGCCCAAATTTATAGAGTCTGACCTCTCTACCTCACCCCATGTACTTAAGTGTGCACACCCCCTATGGATCATCAGCCTATATAGTAGATCATGATGGCTTGCCCACAATTCATTGGTAGTGGAAAAAATCAGTGTTTGGTCTCCGAGGGCTCAAAAACTTGTGTAACCAGATTCCAAAGTGAGTACCAAGTGATTAAGCAGTCCAACCACGTCCTTAACCTTAATAAAACATCCACACAACATACCAAGAAAAATCAAAGCTCATAGCAACCATTAACCATATCAAAACCAAGTTAGAACACATCATAAACACCTTGAAAATACCTTAAGAACAACCCCTTGTTTAAGGTCTTACCTCTGTATAAATTCGAACCACCTTTTAACCAGCTCAATATAAACATCGTTTGAGTATTTGGTCACGAAACCAAAGCAAGAAACCTTCTAAAAACCCTTCATAATTTGAATAGAGACCAGAAATGTCTTAAAGCACGTTTTTAGGTCTTGTCTTACCTTTGACTCATAAAACCTCAACTGGAGAACTTACCCATGAACTGGAATAATGTAAAGGGATAGTACTCATCATTTTTATCTAAAAACCCATGGAAGTTATTCACGAAAATCACACACCAAGCTGGCTTCTAGTTAAAGCACCAAATTCACAGAACCTAACATCAAAAGTTCAAGGTTTGTTCACCAAGTTTCCCAGAACTTCTCGGGGCTTATTATACATCAAAATTACCATTGAAGAGTATACTTTCACACCATGAAAAGATTTAGAAGAGATACGCAGTATAAGCTACCGAAAGTAGCACAAACAGAAAGCGTCACCAGAATTGACACATGAGGAAAGATTGGTGAAGTACGGGAACTACCTGGCCTCTTCTTGCCATCTCTCTTCACCACGAGTTAGGTACTTCAAATATATACGTGGGGATACCAAGAAATCCAAGAGATTTGCTTGGGAAGACCTCCAAATTGTCTCACCTTTACACGGATTCTGCACTAGGAATGTAACTGGCTTCTGTTTTGGTGTTCTTGGGTGGCTGGCTTGATTTACCTTATAATTTGTGTTTCTATGGGTTTACTAAGGTATGAGAAGATGTGTGCTGTGTGTTGGAAGGCCTGGGAGTGGCCCCTTACTTATAGTCAGTAGAAGAGAAGTCTTAAGGCAAAGGAAAGGCTTATAAGGGTGACACCTAGCTTAACACCCATCCTCCTCTTATTGGCTATTGGTTTGGCTTTGTTTAAATATGACACATAAGTGGTGACAAGGCTGGGTCGTGGTCAGCCAAAGGAGAAGCCATCATGGGCTGAAAACTAATGATAATATGTAATAAATTACATTAAAGTTTAATCAAGGTGTTTTAAGAGCAAATAAGGAACATGTTATTTTACTTTGACTTAAAATCTAACCAATGACCTTATGACACCTCCTACTAGCTTGCTTCACCTCCCTACTTGCTTGCTAGCTTGTGTGGATATCATATAACCAATCATTTTGTGACACCTCGTGCTTCCCGACACCTCGTGCTTCCCGACACCTCGTGCTTAGGTTAACTAGGTTGCCACCTCATGCTTCCTACCAACTAGGTCGCCACCTCGTGCTTACCTCAACCAGGTCACCACCTCATGCTTACCAAGCTGTTTAAGATGTTTCTTAAGGAGAAACATGATTATGATGGAGTTAAACTAGCTATGGGGGCATTTCCGACTACTAGAATTTTACCGGGTCTTATAGAATTTCCTAAGGCTTTCCATCTCTGGCTATTAAGGTTTCCTAAGGTCTTATTAAGTTTCCAAGGCTTTCCTAAAGTGTTTAAGGTCATTTATGGGGTTTCCAAGACTTCCGGGATTTTCAAGAACTAGGGTTCCTAGGATTTCCGGGACTTTCGGGAATTAGGGTTTCCAGGTGTTTCTGGGACTTCCGGGACTATAGGTTTCCTCATTACTTGGGGTATTTCACGGACCATACAAAACACGTCTGTAAAATAGACCAATGTATCCTTCCGTAAAACGGACGACAAGGATTAGCCTTTTAATGTCGTTTGTACGGACTGTCTAAAACGGATGCTAAGGCTTGCGATCCGTTTTCGGACAGATCTGTGGACCCATTTTTTTATTTTTATGCTCGATTTGATTTCCGATTGCCATAAATCGGTACTAAGACTAATCCTAATCATACAATAACATAAAACAATGAAAGATGCGGGAATTTTTTTTACCTTAAATGAGGGAAATGGAGTTCGGCCGGAGGAGAGCGTTTGAGAGGTTATGAAATGGGATTTTTTCGTGCGAAATGAGAAATGAGAGCGTGGGGAGAGATAGGGTATCTCGGGGGTATATATACTCGATTTATTTTATTTTATTTTTGAGTAAATTGCTCATAACACCCTTGAGGATTTGGGATATTACAGTTAACCCCCTTGTGTTTATTATAATTATTGGTAACCACCTCAAGGTTAAGGTATCTTTGACTACGAGCCCCCAAACTATAACTCTGTGATAAAAAAAAAGTTAATTATGTGTTGACCTATTAGCTTAACCACATTAATAATGCCAGGCTGGACAACAAAACTTCTTAATCAACATCGTCTAACTCTCTCTCATCCCACTTTAGATGAATTTTCAAGGAAGGGTTGACATTTTTAGGAAAATAACAATGCAAATTAAGTAGTGTTTTTTGTCCAGTATGACCTTATTAATATGATTAAGCTGATAGGTTAACACGTAGTTAACTTCCTGATAACAGAGTTATAGTTTGGGGGCTCGTAGTCAAAGATACCTTAACCTCAAGGTGGTTATCAGTAATTATGATAAACACAAGGGGGTTAACTGTAATATCCTAAATCCTCAAGGGGTTCTGAGTAATTTACTCTTTATTTTTTTACGACTGCAAACTCTGGAATACTGACTGTATACTGGTGACTACGAAATTTAAAAATTTGACTGTATTTTTTTTAAACTGACTACGGAAACCAAAAAGATGACTGCAAAAATGAACGCTCATACTTAAAATATAACCTCGTTCTCTCCTAAAAAAACCTATTATTTAAAAAAAACCAAGAGGGTATGAAACCTATGAATATTTCTGTTGCTCGGTTGGAGTTACAGTTCTTCATTTTGGTGACAAGAAGGAGAAAACAGTGATTTAGAAGTTGAGACAGATAAGTAGAAAAAAAAATGTGAGTATGATTGTGTATTAAATATTGTTCGATTTAATAATATGACATGGTGTGGTTGCAAAGTCAAAGAGAATAAATGTCTAAGTAAACATTTATTTATATTTGATGTACACTGCCAAACCTCTGTAAATACTATTGAACAATTGGTTGCATCGGGAGTTTCGTACAACCATTCAGCTCACAGGTTGTTCAAGTTAATGTATTGATTGTTCAGATTGATGCAAAAGTTTTATGTGTTATTATAAAGGTTGTTCAACACTCCCATTCTTTTGATGGTTTATGGAAATAAATTTATATAATCATTTTATTTTTTCTCTCTACATATTACATACATCAATTGTCATATCTATTTTTTACTTTTTCTTTTTCCTACTCTTTCTAACTTCAGCTATAAAATGATTGTTCAAAATTCAACGTGAAAATTGTTCTATGATATACCTTAGTTGTCTGGAGATTGACAAACAATACCTTAACGGTTAATATGTATGGGCTAACATGTATCCGCAACTCAAAGGTGTAGTTTTCTTGTCAATTTATCGGAGGGGGAGATCAAGAAGAATGCTGACAGACATCCGCGCGGCGATGGCTAACTAAAATTCCCGACAGATGACTTTTTCAGAGGACAACCAATCAAACGAACTCGTATCGTATAGGCGTACCGCGCAATAGAGAACTCGTACCAAAAAGAAAAAGAGAGAGCAATTCTCAGGGTTATCACCCGATCTTTCCAATACCCCAGCACAAAAAGTCTCTCCTTCCTCTCTTGATCTGCCCCTCTCCCTCTGTGGTTTTCGATGGCAGATCACATAGCGAGAGGTGAGGAATTTGAGAAGAAAGCACAAAAGAAGCTCAGTGGTTGGGGATTATTCGGCTCCAAATTCGAAGACGCCGCCGAGCTCTACGAAAAAGCTGCCAACTCTTACAAACTCGCTAAATCATGTATTAATGTTTTTATCCTTGCTCACTTTTCTGCGTTGCTGCATTTTGGTTTTTTGCACTGGTTTTGATCTGATTTGCATTTGATTTGCAAATTATTGGTTTTTTATTATCCTCTATGATTTATGTTCAATGGTTTGTTTGTTGGTATACTAGGCAGTGATCTCTCAGTATGGATCGATTGTTCGATCGCTTTTTAGATTGCACCCCCGCTACAAAATCGACGCAATATGTTGAATGCTGGAGGAAAGATGTGTGAATCTACTATTGCTATGTAATATTTGAAATTATGATTTTGAATGATGATTCTGAGTGTGTGCGTGTGAAGTGTCAATGTATCCAGAGACTTAATGATACAAGATTTTTCCTCACTTCCTACCTGCAATGTGTAACCAGCTTTCGCAGAGCTTTAATGGAAAGGGGTGGAAGTGTGTGAGGTTATATTCGAAGCTAACCAGAAATAATGTGATGAATAAACGGAAATACTATGTGAAGTGATTAATCAGATTCGGTGAAATGGGTGGTAATACTCTTTTTGTTTCTGCCTTAAAATTTCCGTAGGGGAGCAAGCTGCTGCAGCTTACACAAAATTGGCCGAACTGCATCAGAGGGTAGCTTCCATAATTTAATCTGGATTGTGGCTAAAAGCATACAGTTTTAGGATACACTTACACTTTATATGGTATGTGTTCAGATGGATAGCAAGCATGAGTCTGCAAGTGCTTATGTTGACGCTGCCAACTGCTACAAAAAGATCGCTCCTAAACGTGAGTGTTTCTCATTTCCCTGAAAGTGATGATCTCGTAGTATATGAGAATTTTTTGAGGAAAAGGCACACACCCCATTTTCCACTGTGATTCTGAAATTACATCCTATTACTCAAGTTTTTTTTGCTGCTGTTTCAGAAGCCATATCATCTTTGGAGCGAGCAGTTGAATTATTTTCTGAGTATGGAAGATTCAACATGGCTGCGCGATACTGTAAGGTAAATTCTTGACTTGGCTTATGATGTGCCTTCTTTGGCTGATCTAATTAGTTATTCTTTGCACTGGTCTCTTCTTAAATGATTGACCCTTCCCTGTGTAATAAACTTTGTATTTTCCCGCTCCTGGAAAAATAAAATCTTTGTACTCTCTGACTTACCTTGGGGCAAGATTCGCCAATGAAGATGAAGTTACTGACTGAATTATTTTTTCCTTATGCAGGACATTGGAGAGTTATATGAACATGTACCTAATCTTGAGCAGGCTATTGCATATTATGAAAGAGCTGCTGACTTTTTCCAAGGTGAAGAAGTCACAACGTCAGCAAACCAGTGCAGGCAGAAAGTTGCCCAATTTTCTGCTCAGCTACAACAGTAAGTGTCTGTATGATCTGTTTGTGATCCTTTTGATCCGGTTCTTATTCATTTTCCTTCTTTGTAATTTTCACGCTGTGCTAGTATTACTGTTTACTTTACTGTGTACAAGATGCTGAATTGCTATCCGAACTGGAGTGTACTTGTGTCTGAAAACAGTTTCATTTTCTGGCTGAGTTCAAAGCTCTCATTTATTGATGATTATTGTTTAGTTAAATTAACAAATGAAAAATATGCATCAATGATTATTTGTTCTTTGTAGGAAAAAACTGTACTAAAAATTCGTGGAATGAATGATTACAGAGAAGGCTTTCTATCTAATACGCATTTGTTACAGATATGCAAAGGCTATCGAGATATATGAAGATATTGCACGGCAATCTGTTGGTAATAATTTGCTAAGATACGGAGTCAGAGGCCATCTTTTGAATGCTGGAATATGCCACCTGTGCAAAGGGGACCCCGTTGCGATATCAAATGCCTTGGAACTATATCAGGTTAGAGATTTTTATTTAATTACCATCCTCTACTTCCTCTCCGCTTTGATTTCTTGTTTCCATTCTATACTGAAGAAGATATCACAGACCTTTCATTTTGATGCAGGATATGGACCCCACTTTCTCAAGGAGTCGAGAGTTCCAGCTTTTATCTGTACGTACCATATTGTGCCTTGGAACTGTGTTAAATATTATATCACTGTGCTGAATATATTTATAGACCTGAAGGCTGAAGGTATTAACATACACAACGAACCAGATGCAGGAATGTGGGGCTGGCACTTGGGTGGTAGCGTTGTAGATCCTGGATAACTAGACCTACCCAGTGATATTATTGTCAATAAATATGAACATCTATTCTTAGATTCTGGCAGATGGATGAATTTATCACTTCTTTTGATTGCAAGAAGGGGATATCTTACTTTGCTAGCGTTTGTTTTTGCATTAAATGCGTGCACATTATTGTTCATTTTATTCGTTTGATGAACTAGACAGATTGAATAATAGGTGTTTTGACTTTTCAGGATTTAGCAGCCGCATTGGATGAGGAAAATGTTGATAGATTCACTAACGTGCTCAAAGAATACGATTCCATGAGTCCGCTGGTATGCACACATTGACCGGATAAAAATGAATCTGATTTTCTCTTCTTCAAATGAAAATTCTCCATAACCGAAAAGAGGGTGGATATATGTATTCATGTCAGAACTATCATCTCTTACTTAATCAACTACAAAGACTATTGATCTGAACAATTCTTCAGCCACTATCTTCTTGTTGGCAGAAACCTTCGGATTTCTCTTGCCATGCCGTTTACAGTAATTTCCTGGATATCATATCATTCCCGCTTTCATGATTTCCTGCTCGACTTTGTCCTGTTACATATTTATTCACCGAACATGCTTTACCCCTCAAATTATATTCTTTTACCTTTTTGGCTATTTCCTTTAGTTTTAGAAAACATGAGACGCTGCACTAGTACATCTGGTTTAATATACTGTCATCTTCACCTGACATGTTTCGGCTTTAATGCAGGATGCATGGAAAACGACCTTATTATTGAGAGTGAAAGATAATCTGAAAGCGAAGGAGCTTGAGGAGGATGACCTAACCTGATGTCCTGAGCAATTGACTGGGTCCTTATTGAACTATGTAGACATTCTTTAGTTTAGTATATCAACTTTTGTATCTAAACATGACTACTCTAATTAATCAATGGCGTTCCACCGGCTAGTTGGGAAGTCATGATTTGATTGATGTATAGGGGTGTGCGCTTTTCTCCTTTCATTTAAGGGTAGTTTCTGAAATTGAACCTTGCTGTTGTTTTGAAGCTGGAGTGGTTTTCTTCAAAGGGTTGTTGAAAATCTTGAAATAAAAACGTTGCTTGGCTGCTCGTTTGTAGCGGTCGAATGTTTTTGTGGCTTTTTACTGCTGCTCGTTTTTCAACTGTTTGTTTTTAGCTGCTTTGTCTTAGACGTTTATGGTGCGCTGTTAAAAAATCATTCATTTATACAGTGAAGAAAGAATGCTGTAGAGAAATCTGTACATATTTATAGAGAGGAATGAGAAAGGTTAATCTATCTGCAGAGAGATGCCTAGAGAGTAACTGCCTAGGGAATATACAAGGTCTGGATAGACACCAATTAATACCCACTAATAATCACCCCTAATAATAGCACCCACTAATAATAATAATAGCACCTAATCCTGAAGAGGAACAACTATTAATTAATTACTGAGCAGAATACGAAGTAATAGCATCTGTCAACACTCCCCCTCAAGCTGAATGGTGAATATCATCCATTCCAAGCTTGGAAATTAGATGATGAAACCGAGTACTATGAAGTCCTTTTGTGAGCACATCCGTAACCTGTTTCTCTGAAGAGATATACGACAAATCAATCATTCCCTGCTCAAGTTTTTCTCGAATGAAGTGTCTGTCGATGTCAATGTGTTTGGTCTTGTCATGGTGGACTGGGTTCTTCGCAATTTTGATAGCTGACTGGTTATCACATCTTAATTTCATTGATCCTTCCCACTTCAGCTTCAGCTCATTCAAAATAATTTGACACCGGAGTAACTCACACAAACCATGTGCAAGAGATCGAAACTCAGACTCTGCTGAGGATCTAGCCACTACACTTTGTTTCTTGCTTCTCCATATCACAAGATTTCTTGCCAAGAACACACAATATCCTGAAGTAGATCTTCTATCTGTCACGGATCCTGCATAGTCTGCGTCTGTGAAGGCTTCTAGAGTTAGGGCGTTGTCACGTTTGAATAGGATCCCTTTCCCTGGACAACCTTTAAGATAGTGCAGAATTCTGTAGGCTGCAGTGAGATGGGATTCCCTTGGATCATGCATGAACTGACTGATTACTGAAACTGGGTAAGCAATATCTGGTCTTGTATGGGATAAGTAGATCAGTTTCCCACACAGTCTTTGATACATTCCCTTATCCACAACAGGATCATCAAGGGCAGCTCCCATCTTATGATTAGGGTCAATGGGTGTTCGAGCTGGCTTGCATCCACTCTTACCTGTTTCTTTTAGCAGATCAATTATATATTTCTGCTGAGAGATAAATATTCCTTGGGATGAGCGAGCCACCTCAATTCCTAGAAAGTATTTTAGCTTGCCCAAAGTTTTAATTTCAAATTCTGCCTTCATTTTCCTTTCTAGTTGCTCTCTTTCCCCCATATCATCTCCTGTTACAATGATGTCATCCCAAACTAGCAATATGGTTACCTTTCCTGAAGGAGAGTGCTTCAAAAACAAAGTGTGGTCTCCTTGGCTCTGTTTGTAACCTGCCTTCCTCATTACACTAGTAAATCTACCAAACCAGGCACGAGGGGATTGTTTAAGACCATAAAGGGCCTTTTTTAACCTGCTTACTTTGTTTGCTGATGGTGGAGTGAAGCCTGGTGGAATCTTCATGTATATTTCCTCTTGAAGGTCCACATGAAGGAAAGCATTCTTGACATCAAACTGTGACAAACTCTATTGGGATAATAGTGGGCCTAATCATGCAGGTCCAATTACTTAGGCCCATATATCTTTAATTGCTCCACTTAAGTAAGTATTATCTTTTACTTACTTATTTTATCTTCCAAGTTTTTCTGTTAGGATTTGTATATCTTTAGCATATATCTAAATGTATATATATACATGTAAGGCATAGGTGTGTAATATCAGTTTTTACACAATGAGAAAGCAAGCATTCGCTTATTACAAACTCTCTGTTTACATACACTAAACACAAACATTAGTTAAATCTAATATGGTATCAAGAGCTTAGGGAAAGATTCCTCTGTTTTAATCATCTTCAACTATGGCCGACGATGATGGAGGCAAAAAGAAAGCAGTTGAAATTGGTAGCGTCAGCAGCAACAATGTGATCGACGTCAATGACCCGATCTACGTTCATGCCGCTGAAAAATCCTGGGTTGAATCTTGTTCCAAAGTTCACCGGGATAGGTTTTCTGGGTTGGAAGACAGACATGACGACCGCTCTGAAAACAAAGAACAAGTTTGTTTTTGTTACTGGCAAGATAGAAAAGCCATCAGAGAATGATGCAGTGCGTTCTGCAGCCTGGGAAAGAGCAAACTCCCTGGTTGTTTCTTGGTTGAAGACCTCACTCGACCCAACAGTTTTGCAAGGCGTGAGGTATCTTGAAGATCCCAAAGAAATTTGGGATGCGCTTTGCAGCAGATATGAGAAGAGCAATTTGGCGGTAATACACACCTTGAAGCGGCAATTAGCAGAGGCTAAACAAGGTGAAGATTCAGTCGTGGCTTATTACAACAAACTCAAGAGGATTTGGGGAGAGATTGATTCGGCTCAACCACCGGAACGATGTAGTTGTACAGGGTGTACATGCGGAGTGAATAAAGCAATCAAAAAGGCCAGAGAGAACGACAAGTTGGTTCAATTTCTCATGGGTTTGAACCGAGAATATTTAGCAATCAGAGGCCAGATTTTGGCTATGCAAGATGTTCCGACATTAGAAAGAGCATTCTCTTTGATAGTGCAAGAAGAGGATCAGAGAGAGAAAGATTTCATCAGAGAGGACGCCATGTCGTTTTACAGTCATGGTGTCGGTGAAACATCAAAGAACCCTAGAAAAATTGAAGGAGACAAGAGAAGACTTACCTACTCTTTCTGCAAGAAGACCGGCCACAGCGCCGATGATTGTTACCAGAAACGCAGATGTTCGCACTGCAAGCGAACCGGCCATCTCGCTTCGGAGTGCTATCAGCTTCATGGAAGAGACGCCGTTCTAGCTCGCAAGAAGAAAGCGTATGCTAATACTGCGAAGGAACAGGAGGAAGTCAGCGACATGGAAAAACAAGATGAAGGAGGTTTAACACAGAAACAGCTTCAGCAAATTTCTGAGTTGATTCGAAGCACAGTCGCAGCGACGAAAAAGGAAAACGAATATTGCAACTTCTCCGGTAAGTATTCCTTCAATATTTGTGCTGAAAATTGTTTTTTGAGCAACAAATTGCACAACAAACCGGCGGAAGGTGGGTAATTGATTCGGGGGCCACTGATCATATGTCGGGAGCTAGGGTTTTGTTTCAGAATTGGAAGAATCTCAAGTGCAATCGCACTGTTGTGCTACCCGACGGTAGACCTCAAGCAGTAAGTATGGTGGGAGATGTTAAAATCGGAAAGGAAATCTGGCTTAGGGACGTGCTTTATGTTCCATATTTTATGTTTAATTTGATTTCAGTGAAGAAGATGACAGAGCAACATAAATGTTCCATGCTTTTTGATTCGAAGCGGTGTTTTCTTCAGGTCCCTACAACAGGGATGACTAGAAGCGTTGGGCTTAACCAAGGTGGGCTCTATATTTTGGATTCCACCGAGGCGGATCGCTGGGTAAAAGAACGGGGCAGATGCGAAGGAAGGAATTTGGGCTGCGGTAATGTTCTGGGCTGCCAGAATGGTCTGGGCTGCGAGAAAGTAAACTGAGACTTCAATACGGTAGATAGAGGTTTGATTACACGGATAAGTCCGAAGGCTGAGCAAATACATGTATGCTTAGGTCATGTACCTTATCCTAAACTTGTCAAAATGGGATTAATAAAATCAGCCGATGTTCCTACTACGTTTGCTTGTGATATTTGTTACAAAGCTAGGGCTCAACGTCTTCCCTTTGATAAGTCCAATCACAAAAGTACAAGAGCTTTCGAAATGTTGCATATAGATGTTTGGGGACCGTTTAGCACGGAAACTTATAATGGATATAAGTTTTTTGTGTGTATTGTTGATGACTATACTCGGACCACTTGGGCTCATCTTATCCGGCAAAAGAGTGAATCTTGGAGTGTTATTGTCAATTTTATCAAAATGGTAGAACGACAGTTTGAGGCTGCAGTCAAAGTAGTAAGGACAGATAATGCGAAAGAACTTGGGAATTCGAATGAGGGAAAGTTGTTTTATGCCACAGAAGGAATCATACATCAAACAACATGTGCATATACTCCCCAACAAAATGCGATAGTGGAAAGAAAACATAAATATCTGCTTGAAACTGCCGAGCTATATTTTTCCAGTCAAATGTGCCACTTTTGTATTGGGGTGAGTGTATATTATATGCAACCTTCTTGATTAATCGGCTGCCATCAAAGGCTTTAAATGGTCAAACTCCATTTGAAAGCCTGCATAGTCAGAGACCGGAGTATGGGGAGATAAAGCCTTTTGGAAGCTTATGTTATAAGACTATTGTTAATCACAAGAATGGAAAGTTTCATCCAAGAGGAGAAGCATGTGTTTATTTGGGAATTGATCCAAGGAAAAAGGGATGGAAAGTTTTGAGTCTTACTAGTCATAAAATTGACGTCAGCCGTGACATCAAATTCCATGTTGATATATTTCCTTTTCAACAAGATATTGAAGTCTATAGAGCTACAGTCCACCATGGTGACATTCATGTAACCGACCCAACACATGTTCTTTTCGAGGATGATGGGATACCCGCTAATGCCACGCGTAAATCCATCCCGTCCGTACAGCATGATGACGAAGAGTCTTCCATCTCTAGTCCAGCAGAAGTCCCGACAGTATCACATGATAGTGTTCCTCATGGTCTACGTCGTTCCAGTAGAGAGACTCATAGACCAGATTACCTTAATGACTATGTTTGTCACACTGCTTTTCAGGATGTCTTAGATGAGAGGGTATACGGAAGCAAAGGTCAACACTCTGGCTTTATATCCGATTGTGCAAGTTTAACTGACATCAAGCCTTGTACTTCTATTGCTCTCTTGACCACCGATCATAATAATGAAATTATGAACATGTGTGAGCCCAACGATTACAAGGAAGCAGTTCTTCATGAACATTGGCAAAAGGCCATGCAAGATGAATTAAAGGCACTGGAAGAAAATGACACGTGGGATGTAGTAGATTTGCCAAAAGGAAAGAAAGTTGTTGGTTGCAAATGGGTTTACAAGATCAAACTGAAGTCCGACGGATCTTTGGAGCGCTACAAGGCAAGATTAGTAGCAAAAGGCTTTACACAACGTCATGGGTTGGATTATACAGAGACCTTTTCTCCCGTGGTTAAGCTAACCACGATACGTGCTCTTATAGTGGTTGCTCTTCACAGGGGTTGGGTGATCAATCAACTCGACGTTAACAATGCCTTTTTGCATGACACTCTTGATGAGGAAGTTTACATGCGGGTGCCTCATGGGCTTGAAGTTATCGGTCGGAATAAAGCTTGTCGATTAAAGAAATCCCTGTATGGACTTAAGCAAGCTTCTCGACAATGGTTTTCTAAGCTTGCCCAGTTCCTCAAGACTCTTGCTTTCACACAGTCGAAGAATGACTATTCCTTATTTTATAAGGGTACCGGGAGTGAGATGATTTTTGTTGCAGTTTATGTAGATGATATGCTTGTCGTAGGGGCGAACCAACAGAGTGTAGATGCCATCAAACAGGCCTTGCATCTAAATTTTAAGATAAAAGATTTGGGTGCGCTGCATTACTTCCTTGGAATTGAATTCATACACACAGATAATGGATACATTCTATCCCAACAGAAGTTTTGTAAAGATTTAGTCAAGGAATATGATTGTCAACATGCTAGAACCACACAAGGGCCAATGATAATTGGAAAACAACTTCTCCTCAACGATGGTACAAGTCTTGAAGATCCCACTGTTTACCGTCAATTAGTTGGAAAGTTGAATTATTTATCCAACACCCGACCAGATATTAGCTTCACAGTTCAGGTGCTGAGTCAATTCATGCAACACCCCACTGATACTCACATGCAAGCAGCACTTCATACACTATGCTATATTAAAGGAACCATGACTTATGGGATAATACTTAATAAGAAGCAGGAAGAGAAGTTAGATCTTCTAGCATATTGTGATTCAGATTGGGCTGCATGCCCTAACACACGAAAGTCAGTGTCTGGCTACTATATTTTCCTGGGTAACAGTCCTATTTCGTGGAAGACTAAGAAACAAGGATCAGTTTCTCTCTCTAGCGCAGAAGCTGAATATCGTTCTCTACGGCGAGTCACAGCAGAACTCACCTGGTTAACACGACTCCTTCATGAACTTGGAGTCACCAACATCACTCCAGTACCGGTCAAGTGTGACAACCAGTCAGCAATTCACATTGCTCGAAATCCCGTTCTACATGAAAGGACTAAACATATCGAGATAGATTGTCATTTTGTTCGTGAACAAATACAGCAAGGTTTGGTTGATATAGTTTACACACACACCTCAACTCAATTGACAGACATGATGACTAAAGTCCTTCCGAGCACCAGATACAGAGATCAAATTCAACAAATGGGGATGACCAATCATAGACTCACAAGCCTAGGTAATCTTGCTTACCTACGGCTTGAGGGGGGGTATTGGGATAATAGTGGGCCTAATCATGCAGGTCCAATTACTTAGGCCCATATATCTTTAATTGCTCCACTTAAGTAAGTATTATCTTTTACTTACTTATTTTATCTTCCAAGTTTTTCTGTTAGGATTTGTATATCTTTAGCATATATCTAAATGTATATATATACATGTAAGGCATAGGCGTGTAATATCAGTTTTTACACAATGAGAAAGCAAGCATTCACTTATTACAAACTCTCTGTTTACATACACTAAACACAAACATTAGTTAAATCTAATAAACTCTAATCAAAGTGAGCAGCGAGAGATAAAAGAATTCTCACAGTATTCATTTTAGCAACAGGAGTAAATGTCTCAACATAATCTATACCATAGGCTTGAGTAAAACCTTTGGCCACAAGACGAGCCTTATATCTCTCCAAACTGCCATCAGCTTTATATTTGAGAGTATAGACCCACTTGCAGTCCACCACATTCTTTCCAGCAGGTTTATCCACAATTTCCCAAGTATGGTTTCTCTCTAGAGCAGCCATCTCTTCTTTCATGGCTTCCCTCCATTCTTTGTGTTGAAATGCTTCAGACACATGTTTGGGTATAGATAGTTCTTGGATCTTGCTGAGAAAAGTTTTGTGTGCAGGAGAAAGTTTGTGAGCGGAAGTGTATTTGGCTAATGGGTACAAAGGTCTTTTTGTGCATTCACGAGTCCCTTTTCTTAGGGCCACGGGTAGATGAATGTCTATATCAGAAGTGTTAGATGAAAGAGAAGGAGATGAGAGATTGCTTACCCTATTTTCTGATGTTGCATCTTCAGAACTTTCCTGCAGGGAGGTAACTTGGTCATGCTGCTGCTCAGGAAGGTGCTTCTTTTTATGATACGTCAGAGGAAAGAAGAAGGGTGGTTGTGCAGTTTCAGCTGGTGTGTTAGTGGATTGAACAGGTGGTAGAGGTGTATCTTCTGTGGGCAAGATCAAAGGTTGAAGTGGCTCAAAGGTTGGATGTGGTGTATGTTCAGTATCAGCTGAATGCGGTGTATGTTCAGTATTAGCAGAGTCACAAAAGAAAGGTTTTGACTCATCAAAGGTGACATCAATGGTGACAAAGATTTTTCTTGTGGTAGGATGATAGCATTTGTAGCCCTTTTGGGTTGTAGAGTAACCAAGAAAGATACACTTAATGGAGCGAGGATCAAGTTTCCCTCTTTGAGGGTTGTGGACATGAACAAAAGCAGTACTTCCAAAGACTTTGGGTTCAAGCCCATGTGTTGGATAGAAATGGGGATAAAAAGCTTTGAGAAGGGCTAGAGGACTTTTGTAGTTTATGACATGAGAAGGCAGCCTATTAATTAGAAAAGTGGCTGTCAAAATAGCTTCTCCCCAGAATTGTTTAGGTGTATTAGCCTGAAACAAAAGGGTGCGGGCAACTTCAAGGATGTGTCTGTTTTTCCTTTCAGCCACCCCATTCTGTTGGGGAGTGTAGACACAAGATGATTCATGAATAATGCCTTGAGTTTGAAAGAAATGAGTTAAGGTGTGATTGAAATAATCCTTTGCATTATCAGTTCTGAATTTATGGATTTTTGTGTTGAACTGATTGTGAATCATATGGCAGAAAATGGGAATACAATCGCTGACTTCGAATTTTTTTTAAGAGGTAAACCCAAGTTGTTCTAGTGCAATCATCAATAAAGGTAAGAAACCATCTTGCACCAGAAATATTTGCAACCGGGGCATGTCCCCAAATGTCACTATGAATAAGCTGAAATGGAGCAGTACTTCTTGTATTACTTAAAGGAAAAGAGGCTCTAGTGTGTTTAGCTTTTGCACACACTTCACAAAGAAAATTAGTCAAATTTTTTCCTTGAAACAGATCAGGATACATGAGTTTCAAAAGGGAAAAAGGAGGGTGCCCTAATCTATGGTGGAGCAGCCAGATGGTTTTTTCAGTGGTGGTAGAGGAGAAAATTTGGGTCTGGTTTGCGTTTGACTGATTTTCCTTTGTTTGCTCCAGAAAATACAATCCATTCCTTTCCTTAGCATGTCCAATCTTCCTCCCCGAGGTTAAGTCCCGTAGAACACAATCAGAAGGAGAGAAAATAGCATAGCAATTAAGATCCTTAGTGAGTTTTGAAATAGACATCAGATTGACTGATAAGCTAGGTGCATGTAAGGCTGATGACAGGTTCAGGTTGTTTGAAATGTGGATGGATCCTTGTCCTGCAGCAACAGCTAGAGAACCATTGGCAGTTATGATTTGTTTTGTGGTGGGTAGATAGGTCTCAAAGAATTCTTTGGAAAAGGTCATGTGATCAGTGGCACCCGAATCAAGTATCCAATCTTTGGTTGGTGTTGTGTCTGAAACACTACAACAAAAAGAGAAAGAAGGATTACCTGAGAAGGCATGAGAAGACTAACTAGATGAGTTACCATTAGTGTTCCTTTCAAGAGTCTTCATGAAGGCTTTAAGTTTCTCTAGATCTGCAGCACTCAACTCAAGGTTTGTATTTCCAGCTTGCTTTGGAGATTCGGTCACAAGATGAGCTTGAGGGTGAGTCTGTTGCTTCATGCTATCCTTGAATGATGGTTTCCCATGTTTCTTCCAGCACCTTTCATGAGTGTGGCCAGATTTCTTGCAGTGAGAGCACCATCGATTATCCTTAGAGTCCTTCCACTTCTGACCAGAAGTCCCTGCAGCTCCAACAGCAAGGGCAGAAGCAGAACTTCCAAGGTTTTTTGTTCTTTTGATATCAAGCATGACTGATCTCCTCTTCTCTTCAGCCTTAACAATAGCAATAGTTTCCTCAAGGGTGTTCTTCTTTTGTCCAAAGATTTGGACTCTAACTTGATCATACTCGGGATTTAGACCTGAAATACCCCAAACTTAGATATGGTGTTTAAAAGATAAAATAAGTTATAAGGAGGCTAAATAATGCCTTAGAAACATTAGGAAACATTTCTAATCAAAGAAAACATAAGGAAACACCAAAAGAACAGTTTAAGCAAAAACGTGCTCTAAGCTTGGAGAGACTTGGGTGAGTACCCAAATATTGTTCTAAGACCTTAGTAATATCCTAATTGACATTTTAAATCAATTACCAAAGAAAACCAAGCTTGAAAACAAGTTAAAACACAAAATGTGCTTTAAGGAGTCTTAGAGCACATTTTTGAAAAATTGTCTTGTAAATGGGTTTTGAATGGCTAAATGTCCATCATTACTCTTTAATTAGCATGTGTACTAATTAGTATCACATTTGGAAGTCTATATCAATGGGAAATCAAAAATTTCACAACAATGTGCCTTGTTTTATGAATAGTAATTTAATTAAGCTAGTTTATAACATAAGTCAATATAAGTGAGATATTTGGTCAACAAAGACTTAAGTACCCCTTGTTACTTAATGGGGGCCGGTTTTTACAAGGTGAGTCACCACCTTTATTAGTTATTAAGTAAACAAAGAATTATAAAGCAAAACTACTATTTACTTAATAAGATAAATATCCTACCTTTAATCATCTCTCTCCTCATCTCTTCATTCTCTCTTGTTCCCACGGTTTTGAGCTGCTCTCTCCCTTCTCCATTAACATGAAGAACATCCCCATGCTAGCTCCACCTTCCTTTGTACACTACTTACTCATTTTAGCTCCAAAACCAAAACAAATTACATATTCCTCTTAGTTAGCTCAAGCTCTCTCTTTCTATCTTTTCAAAACTTCAAGAGCTTTGATTTGGTGCCAAGACAAACCACCATTAGAGGAGGAAACTCAAGTTTGGAGACTCCATTGGCTTCTCCATTCTCTTAAGGTAAAGAAAGTGTAAGAAAATCTAGGTTTCCATCACTTTTCTTCTTGACCGAAAATGTATGCTCATGAGGCTTCATTTTAATGCCTTGTTCTAGCTTGTTTTCTACTCTTCAAAGGATTGAGGAGGTCCTTCTTGATTCATATCCAAGCTTGTCTTGAGAAACCAAGGTAAAACAATCACCTTAATACCTTAAAGCACATTTTTAACCTAGGGTTTGTTCCTTAGGGTTAATGTATTATCTAGTACTCATTGGAGTCATTGGATATTGGTTAGAACATTGGCAAGGAGATATATATTGGTGACCGAGATTGAGCAAGGAAAAACCTAAGGAAGAAAGTTTTTAAAGCTTGTAAAAGAACAAGGTAAATTACTTACCTTAAGGTGTTTTATTGTTTAAGGGAATAGGATTTAGATATGTGATGAGTTTAGTGTAGAGTTTACATTAGAAAAGGGCTATATATGACCTAGGAGAAACAATGATCATGATTGTGAACTTGTGACTAAGGAGCAAATGAGGAAAAAGAGATAGTTTAAGAATATCAAGGTGAATTACAAGAAGCATTTTATTTCAATGGGAGCCTTGTTGTGTGTATTCGCAGGTTAAAGGCAAATATATGTGGAAATTCAGTGGTTAAGATTATTGTCATTTAAGGGCCTAAGTGCCAAGCATTTAAGTTTATACACTATATGATGATGTGGTGTAGTTTTGGTGTAAATTGTGTGTTAAGGTGTTGTGATGAGAATTTGAGTGATATTGGTTGGTTGATGGAGAAAAACCAAGTGTTAGGATGTACTATATACTAGAGAACCCATGGCAAAATTTAAAGGAGAACTTAAGTGTTTAAGATGTTCTAAGGGGATTTAATGACTAAGGAAGTACTAGGAAGCTTTAAAGATTGTCTTGATGAAAAAGGGTGAGATTAAGGTATTTTAATGACTTATAATGGCTTAGACATCACTATGAAGGATTTAGGAATCAAAGAGTGTACTTGGGTATTTAGGACTTAGATAAATATTGATAAAAGAAGCTAGGAAACCTTGGTAAGTTTGATGTGAATGAGTGTGAAACCTTGAGATGATTTAGGTAGAAACTAGAGTTTAGAGTTTAAGGAAAACCTTGGAAAGTGTAAGAGTGATGCAAGTGGTGTATATGGTGTGGTCAAGTTCATAAGGAGGGAACTTTGGGCTAGTAGAAGTGCTAGGTAAAAGGAATGTTGAAATGTAGGAAAGAAATAAGTGTTAAGTGTTGGTAGTTGTTGTAAGAATTGTGTAAAGGATTGGAATGATCTTTGGAGGATGGTTTAAGATGAGTTTAAGGGTCTAAATGATGTTAGAACACATTGGATGGCTTGAGGAAAAGTTTGGTGAAGATTTGACAAAGTTTGGGCATGTTTTGGTGGCGTCCGACCCAGGGGTCCGACCCAAGTTTGGGTCGGACGGCCTCTGTTAAACGCCAGGGAAAGGTTCTGGAATGGTCCGACCTAGAGGACTTGGGTCGGACATGGGTCGGACGGGTGAGTTTTAAAGGGCGGTTAAGTTTCTGGAATGGTCCGACCCAGTTGGTTGGGTCGGACATAGGAGGTTTAGAAGACGGAAAATTTCTGGAATGGTCCGACCCAGTTGGTTGGGTCGGACGTGGGTCGGACATGTGGAGTTTTTCAAACTCGAAAGTTACTGGAAGGGTCCGACCCAGAGGGTGGGTCGGACGGTGGGTCGGACGACCCTTAACACTTAAAAAAAAGAAATTTTGAATTCTAAGAATGATAATTGGTAATAAGGTATACCTTTGGTAGGGTGGTAATGATTAGGACCCTAGGAACTTAAGGGATTAAGTTAAGATAAGTAAGAACCTTAATGTTTAAAGTTAAGTTTATAAGGTTAAGTGGTAAGAACTTAAGAAGATATTCAAAGGGGATCTTTAGGAACTAAGTGAGTTAAGTAAGGTGCAAATAACTAATGGCCTAAAAATGAATCAATGTTTTAGGTGTGTGAATTGGGACCCCGGAGAAGATAAAACAAACAACGATCGACGGTGAACGGTACAATCTTTCTTGTGACCTGCTTGCTAACGAGGTGTCCCTCGGCTTGTGTGCTATCTGTTTACTTGCTATGACTAAGACAAGATAAAGCATGCAACCGGTTATATTTGTTCTTGTTGTGTATGTGTTTTCTTTACACTAACCCACGAGACTTGAGATTGTTGCTAACCAAGTTTAGTACTTACTGAGTTAAGAATAAGAGTTAAGTCTTGGTGATTGTTGGTTAATACCCGTTAAAGTTTAACTAACACATGGTGTTTAAGTTTTCTACTAACTGGAACTTGAGTGAGGAAACCCGGGACTGACTCCGGTCATGCATGCTAAGGAAAGGGGGACGGTATTTGAATCAGATCCGCCCTCCGCTTAAGGACTTGTCTTCGGACTTGTAGCCTAGGGCTGGTTGCCGGCTCAGCTACGTTGGACTCCCATCCAGGGTAGGTGGCATTAAGATGGTGCGGTGGGATCACCTAAATCCCAGGTTTGAGATTAAGCTACAACCAATCCCTTCCAGGAACGGTTTGTATACTGAGAATAAGTTAAGGTTAAGATTGAGGTAAGATAAGGAACTGAGGTTAAGGAAATCAGAACTAAGGAGGGGGTTACTAACCCGCTTAATAAGGGAACGCTTGTGTCGTTCATTGTTTGTGAACTATGCATGTTCATCTGTGGATTATTGTTATTGCACTTCATATTATGCTTGTGTATGTAATCAATTTCCATGCTATCGACAATTAGTCGTCGTAGTCCCGTTAGCTTGGGGGCCATGATAGGGTGTACCAGCATTCGTGCTGACCCCCTTTGGGGGCTGTTTTTACACTTGCAGGTAAGAGGCCCATGAGGACGCACCACGAGAGTAGGAGCGGTTAGACTTAGGATGGGATGATTATTTTGAGTACGGGTTGCGCTTGTGCACCCGTCTATTTATATTTAAACTGATGTAAGGTTGTGATTATGACTTAGTTACTTGTACTCGGTTGGTTGTTGGTATTTTGGATGATGATGTTTGGGTCGGTTGTTTATTTTGGATAAGTATTGTAATTGATAAGGCCGGTATACTCTAACGATCAGACCGTGGCAAGGTCCAGGTGTTTGTTATTTCCGCTGCGACGAATTCGATTAAGTGTTCAGTTTTGCGATAACCACGATTGGCTTTGGATGGGGGTGTTACAAAAAGTGGTATCAGAGCGTAGTTACGCTCTGATCAAGAAATACCGGACATGGGTAACCACCGAGTTAGGATATAGGTTAAGGAATAAGTGATGGGTTAAGGGTGTGAGAAGTTAGAGTGAGTAGAGTCAGATGACCACTAATAAGTGTGGATCATCTTTACCGTCTACGGACGTTATAAATTCGTTAACCGAAACAGTGGTGGATACGAATCTAATGTGAGTTATGCTTGTTCAGATGTCAGGAAGGAGAAGCCGAGGTCGTGGTCGAGGCGACGAGACTGAGATACCGGAGGGGCAGACGATCGCAGAGATCGTGGCTTCCGCATTAGGGCACATGGGCTATCAGCCTGGTGTGGGTGCACCACCTCCACCGCCACAACCTCGGGAACCGAATTGGGTGAAGAGTCTTGCAGACCTTCGACCCGCACACTTTAAGGGGGAGACCGATCCCGCCAAGCTTGAGGCGTACATCTCCGAGCTGGAGACCGCCTTCGAGACCCTTGACGTCCCTGCTGGGATCAAGGTCCGTCTGGCTGCTTTCTATCTGAAGGGGGCGGTAGGCGATTGGTGGAAGCTGGTGAGGGCCGAGCATGTGGCCAATCCAGAGTTCGGCTGGGAGCAGTACACCGCCTTGCTACGAGCAAAGTACTACCCCGCCCATGTCCAGACGAAGAAGCGCTTGCAGTTGGATGCGCTTAAGCAGACCGACAAGATGACGGTGGACGAGTATTACTCAGAGTTCACCGCCTTGCTCCGTCTTCTGCCAGGTCTTGGGTATTCTGACCAAATCCTGGTAGACCGCTTCTATGGCGGGCTTAGCCATCGACTTCGCTACGGCATGGGGCCGACGAGTTACACTACCTTGCAGGTAATAAGAATGGTTGAGATTTGAGTAAGTAAATGAGTAAGACTTAGATTATGAGAAATAAGAGTGACTAATGCTGTGGAAAGCAGGAGTGCTATCATGCCGCTGCTAAGGTTGAGATAACCATCCAGCTGAGGGACGAGGAGAATGCTAAGAGGAAGAATGCTGGTAAGAGCTCGGAGAGTCAAGGGCAAGGTGGGTACAAGAAACAGAAGTACCAGCCTCAGGCCCAGAAAAGTCAGAACCCAAAAGGGAAGGAGGAAAAGGAGAAGGCTCCGGAAGAGCCATTGAAGTTGACGTATGCTTACGCAGCTACACCACTGCGCTCTAGGGCGCCAAAGGGTAAGGGATTGGTATTGAGTGAGTTAAGAAACAATTAGTAACCGTTTGAGATATGAGTATTGATATTATAAATGATCAGGATCTGAGACTGAGAAGGGAGCCGGTGGTGGCTACCAGCGACGCTACATCTGTAGGTGGTGTCACAAGGACCACCCCGGGCTCGATTGTAAGGGGAATAAGGTGGAGTGCAACTTTTGTGGGGTTTACGGACACCGAGCATATGAGTGCTTCCGGAACCCCGCTAGCAGAGCCTACAGGCCTGATACTAGGGGCAAGGGCAAGACCGACCAGGGAGCTGAATCTGACGGTCAGAGGAAGGTGCAGCAAGCTGTAGACAAGAACCCACGGGTGACCCAGAAGTCGGGACCCACACTACACATGGTGGACCGGGACGATGAGCCTGAACCCTCATCGAGGCCAGGTACCGCTATAACCATTTAGTAATAAAACTACCTGCTTACCGCATTATCATGCATGTTTGGTGAATAATTGAGTTAAGTAAGAATAAGATGAGATTAGAACTTAAGTAAGATATAACCTACTACCACTTTAGGAAGCTTCAACATCTGCTATCCAATACCATTTACACCTAACCCGGAGCACACCGACATCGAAACCATAGACTTTCCAACCGAACAATGTCAGGTTATCCGCCCAGGTATGATTTTATTAAGGGGATACCTGACACCCGAAGCGCAAATAGCCATCATCAGAAGATGTAATCAACTAGGAATGGGACCGGGAGGTTTTTACACACCGGAGTACCCAGGGGGAGCAAAGATGAAATTAAAAATGATGAGCTTAGGCAAGGATTGGAATCCGTATGCCAAAAACTACCAAACCACGAGGATGCAAGATGGAGTCTCACCACCGGGGATACCCGAAGAGTTCCATCCAGTTATTACACAGGTCGTGGAAATCGCTCAGCAATTGGAAGCTGAACCGATTCCAGACATTCAGGCAGACATTTGCATTGTGAACTTCTACGAGAAGGATGGGCGACTTGGACTACACCAGGATAAGGACGAGACAGCGGAGTCTCTCGAAAGAGGGATACCCGTAGTGTCTTGGTCCATTGGGGATGATGCAGAGTTTTTATACGGCGAGCAGAAGCGTGCGGACCGTGCGAATAAGTTAGTACTTAAGTCAGGAGATGTGTTAATTATGGGAGGAGAATCAAGGATGTTATACCATGGGATTAAGAGAATCAAGTTGAATACAACACCGTCAGCAGTAATCAATGCGATGCATATGAGACCTGGGAGATTAAACCTAACCTTTAGACAATATTAGTCATGTAATGTTAGAATGAAATGAGGAATGAGATGTAAGATTAAAGCTCAAGTTGTAAACAGGATGGGTATGAATAAAATAACAGTGTTGTTCATATAAATTGTTACGACTCTTGTTATACCATCAATACTCATGAAGCTTGTGAACACAATTAGGTTATGGACTCGGTACGGAAGGTGCATTAAGCATACTTACAGAGGCACAGGCCGACGCCAACGGTACTATCCTCACCGGCACCTTTCCGATTAATGGGATTGAGGCATCAGTTCTCTTCGACTCAGGGGCCTCGCATACCTTTGTCTCGGCATCTTTCGCGAGCAGGTTGGGGCTAGACGCTGATAAGCTACCCGACTTCACGGTTACACTCCCGTCTAAGGAGAAGGTTCGTTGCACTCGTTACTACCGAGGAGCCATTGTCAGAATTAAGGGAGAAGACTTTCCAGTCAGTTTTATTGAGTTCAGTGAGCTAGGATTTGATGTTATCTTCGGGATGAACTGGTTGGAGCGGCACAAGGGACGTATCCTCTGCGCCGAGCATAGATTGCTGCTCAGGAGTTCGTCTGGGGTAACAATATCATACCGCCAGAGGCCCAGAGAGTCTTCGACTAAGATCATCACCACCATGGCAATGTATAAGGAATTGAGGAGAAAGGAAGAAGTGTACCTCTGCTATGTACAGGACATAGAGAGAGACCCTGAGTTCGACCCCGACTTACCGGTAGTGTCGGAGTTCCCCAACTTATTTCCACGGGAACTGCCCGGCATGCCACCCACTCGGGAGGTAGAGTTCACCATTGAGCTGCTACCTGGTACCGGACCGATAGCCAAGGCACCATACCGTATGGCTCCGGCAGAAATGACTGAGTTAAAGGAACAATTGAAAGATTTGTTAGATAAGGGATTTATAAGACCAAGTGTGTCACCATGGGGAGCGCCAGTCCTCTTCGTGAAGAAGAAGGATGGTAGTCTCCGCCTCTGCATCGACTACAGAGAGCTGAATGCAGTGACAGTGAAGAATAAGTACCCACTACCCCGCATTGACGATCTGTTCGATCAGTTGAAGGGAGCATCTGTGTTCTCCAAGATTGATCTCAAATCGGGGTATCATCAGATAGCCATTAAAGAGGGAGACATTGAGAAGACGGCATTCCAGACACGATACGGCCACTATGAGTTTACAGTGATGCCGTTCGGTTTGTCGAACGCACCGGCGAAGTTTATGGATCTGATGAACCGCTTGTTCCAGGAGCAGCTGGACAAGTCGGTTGTGGTGTTTATTGATGACATTTTGATATACTCGAAATCTAAGGTTGAACATGAGGAACATCTGAGGAGGGTATTGGAAATATTGAGGGAGAACCAGCTATATGCTAAGTTCTCCAAATGTGAGTTTTGGCTTGACCAGGTCTCTTTCCTAGGTCATGTCATCTCAGATGCTGGGATCTCAGTGGATCCAGCAAAGATTGATGCCGTACGTACCTGGCCAAGGCCGAAGACTGTTACGACATCCGGAGCTTTCTCGGTCTGGCAGGTTACTACAGGAGGTTTGTTAGGGATTTCAGCAAGGTCGCGAAACCGATGACCAGTCTGATGAAGAAAGATGCACCGTTCTTATGGACGGTTGACTGTGAGAGATCATTTCAGAGCTTGAAGGACTCACTGACCACTGCACCGGTTCTGACCATTCCAGACGGTACAGAGGGCTTTGAGGTTTATTGTGATGCATCCGGCAGAGGGCTGGGTTGCGTGCTCATGCAACATGGCAAGGTGGTGGCATATGCCTCACGCCAGTTGAAGAAACATGAGGAGAACTACCCCACACATGATTTAGAGTTGGGAGTTGTAGTCTTCGCTTTGAAGATATGGCGCCACTACTTATACGGGGTTAGTGTGACGATCTACACCGGTCATAAGAGTTTGAGATACATATTCACTCAGAAGGAGTTGAATCTTCGACAGAGGAGATGGTTAGAGTTTTTGAAAGACTATGACATTGACCTCCAATACAAAGAGGGGAAGGCCAATGTTGTAGCAGACGCCCTGAGCCGTCGAGCACACTCACTCCATTCGCTAGTTTCTTTCTCTAGCTTGGTTGATGAGGTGCGAGAGGCTCAGAGGACAGATGAGTACATGAAAGAGGTCAGACAGAGGCTGACAGATGGAACCTTTGAGAGTTAGAAATATGACTTCAGACTTCATGTTGATGATCTGATTAGACTAAAGGGCAGGTTATGCATACCACGGGGCAACACGGATTTGAAAGACCGTATACTTAGAGAATCACACTATTCTCCAGTTTCCATCCATCCGGGAGCCTCTAAAATGTATAAAGACATGAAGAGATACTTCTGGTGGTCGGGGATGAAGATAGATGTTACCGAGTTCGTCTTGAGGTGTCTCACGTGCCAGAAGGTAAAATTCGAGCACCGACGACCGGGCGGAATGGTACAATCGATGCCAGTTCCGGAGTGGAAGTTCCATGACATCTCCATGGACTTTGTAGTTGGACTCCCACCTGCTAGGGGAGGTCTCAACATGATATGGGTGGTGGTGGATCGCCTTACCAAAGTAGCCCAATTCATACCGATGAAGGATACTTGGAAGGTGACCAAATTAGCTGAGTTGTTTGAGAGAGAAATCATGAGACATCACGGGATACCGAAGACCATAGTGTCAGATAGAGATACCAGATTCCTTTCGAGGTACTGGAGAGCTACCAGAGAAGCGTTGGGTACAGAACTCAAGCTGAGTACCGCGTTCCATCCTCAGACAGATGGTCAGACTGAGCGTACTAATCAGACACTCGAGGACATGCTGAGGGCATGTGCCTTAGACTTCCAGGGCAGTTGGATTGACAGACTACATCTGATTGAGTTTTCATACAACAACAGCTATCATGCTTCGATCAAGATGGCACCTTTTCAAGCGTTGTACGGTAGACCATGTCGTACACCGCTCTGCTGGGATGAGTCGAGTGAGACGGTCATTATAGGACCAGAGTACTTAGAGCAAGTTAAGGCTGAAGTTCAGCAAATCAGGGAGAACATGAAAGCTGCTCAAGATAGGCAGAAGTCGTATGCTGATGTTCGACGACGGGACCTGGAGTTCGCAGTGGGCGACCAGGTATTTTTGCGAGTTTCACCGATGAAGGGTGTATTCAGGTTTGGGCAGAAGGGCAAATTAAGCCCGAAATTTGTTGGTCCTTATGAGATTACGGAGCGGGTGGGCCCGGTTGCTTACAGGTTGAATTTACCTGCTGAGCTGGGTAAAGTGCATGATGTTTTTCATGTTTCACAGCTAAAGAAATACATGCACCACCCCTCCCATGTGTTAGAACCTGAGAGGTTGACTTTAGAACCAAATATGAGATCCGTGGAGACTCCTCAGAGAATCTTGGACAGTAAGACTAGGGACACTCGCCACAAGTCAGTGCGACTGGTGAAGGTTCTCTGGTCTAACCAGGATGTCGAAGAGGCCACGTGGGAATTAGAGGATAAGATGGGCGAAGTACCCTTCTTTGTTTACTGACTAGATCGTCTGTATAGGGTACGGGGCGTACCCCTTTTAAGGGGGGTAGAGCTTCCTCGCTTTTGAGTTAGGAAACGATCATGTTGTCGTTTGTTTGGTTGTCTAAGATGTGAATTTGTGTAAGTTGCTACACTTTGGTGTTAAGTTTGAGTTATGTATAATACTTGTATTGTATTTGAGATTGACCTTTGAGTCTTGAGGTGTGTGAATGTGAATATAAGATGTGGTGTTAAGATTAAGGGAATTGAGTACCGTGAATGGTTAAGCATATATGTGAACTTTGGGGACAAAGTTCTTTTAAGGGGGGTAGATTGAAATACCCCAAACTTAGATATGGTGTTTAAAAGATAAACTAAGTTATAAGGAGGCTAAATAATGCCTTAGAAACATTAGGAAACATTTCTAATCAAAGAAAACATAAGGAAACACCAAAAGAGCAGTTTAAGCAAAAACGTGCTCTAAGCTTGGAGAGACTTGGGTGAGTACCCAAATATTGTTCTAAGACCTTAGTAATATCCTAATGGTCATTTTAAATCAATTACCAAAGAAAACCAAGCTTGAAAACAAGTTAAAACACAAAATGTGCTTTAAGGAGTCTTAAAGCACATTTTTGAAAAATTGTCTTGTAAATGGGTTTTGAATGGCTAAATGTCCATCATTACTCTTTAATTAGCATGTGTACTAATTATTATCACATTTGGAAGTCTATATCAATGGGAAATCAAAAATTTCACAACAATGTGCCTTGTTTTGTGAATAGTAATTTAATTAAGCTAGTTTATAACATAAGTCAATATAAGTGAGATATTTGGTCAACAAAGACTTAAGTACCCCTTGTTACTTAATGGGGGCCGGTTTTTACAAGGTGAGTCACCACCTTTATTAGTTATTAAGTAAACAAAGAATTATAAAGCAAAACTACTATTTACTTTATAAGATAAATATCCTACCTTTAATAATCTCTCTCCTCATCTCTTCATTCTCTCTTGTTCCCATGGTTTTGAGCTGCTCTCTCCCTTCTCCATTAACATGAAGAACATCCCCATGCTAGCTCCACCTTCCTTTGTACACTACTTACTCATTTTAGCTCCAAAACCAAAACAAATTACATATTCCTCTTAGTTAGCTCAAGCTCTCTCTTTCTATCTTTTCAAAACTTCAAGAGATTTGATTTGGTGCCAAGACAAACCACCATTAGAGGAGGAAACTCAAGTTTGGAGACTCCATTGGCTTCTCCATTCTCTTAAGGTAAAGAAAGTGTAAGAAAATCTAGGTTTCCATCACTTTTCTTCTTGACCGAAAATGTATGCTCATGAGGCTTCATTTTAATGCCTTGTTCTAGCTTGTTTTCTACTCTTCAAAGGATTGAGGAGGTCCTTCTTGCTTCATATCCAAGCTTGTCTTGAGAAACCAAGGTAAAACAATCACCTTAATACCTTAAAGCACATTTTTAACCTAGGGTTTGTTCCTTAGGGTTAATGTATTATCTAGTACTCATTAGAGTCATTGGATATTGGTTAGAACATTGGCAAGGAGATATATATTGGTGACCGAGATTGAGCAAGGAAAAACCTAAGGAAGAAAGTTTTTAAAGCTTGTAAAAGAACAAGGTAAATTACTTACCTTAAGGTGTTTTATTGTTTAAGGGAATGGGATTTAGATATGTGATGAGTTTAGTGTAGAGTTTACATTAGAAAAGGGCTATATATGACCTAGGAGAAACAATGATCATGATTGTGAACTTGTGACTAAGGAGCAAATGAGGAAAAAGAGATAGTTTAAGAATATCAAGGTGAATTACAAGAAGCATTTTATTTCAATGGGAGCCTTGTTGTGTGTATTCGTAGGTTAAAGGCAAATATATGTGGAAATTCAGTGGTTAAGATTATTGTCATTTAAGGGCCTAAGTGCCAAGCATTTAAGTTTATACACTATGATGATGTGTAGTTTGTGTTTTGGTGTAAATTGTGTGTTAAGGTGTTGTGATGAGAATTTGAGTGATATTGGTTGGTTGATGGAGAAAAACCAAGTGTTAGGATGTACTATATACTAGAGAACCCATGGCAAAATTTAAAGGAGAACTTAAGTGTTAAGAATTCTAAGGGGATTTAATGACTAAGGAAGTACTAGGAAGCTTTAAAGATTGTCTTGATGAAAAAGGGTGAGATTAAGGTATTTTAATGACTTATATGGCTTAGACATCACTATGAAGGATTTAGGAATCAAAGAGTGTACTTGGGTATTTAGGACTTAGATAAATATGATAAAAGAAGCTAGGAAACCTTGGTAAGTTTGATGTGATTGAGTGTGAAACCTTGAGATGATTTAGGTAGAAACTAGAGTTTAGAGTTTAAGGAAAACCTTGGAAAGTGTAAGAGTGATGCAAGTGGTGTATATGGTGTGGTCAAGTTCATAAGGAGGGAACTTTGGGCTAGTAGAAGTGCTAGGTAAAAGGAATGTTGAAATGTAGGAAAGAAATAAGTGTTAAGTGTTGGTAGTTGTTGTAAGAATTGTGTAAAGGATTGGAATGATCTTTGGAGGATGGTTTAAGATGAGTTTAAGGGTCTAAATGATGTTAGAACACATTGGATGGCTTGAGGAAAAGTTTGGTGAAGATTTGACAAAGTTTGGGCATGTTTTGGTGGCGTCCAACCCAGGGGTCCGACCCAAGTTTGGGTCGGACGGCCTCTGTTAAATGCCAGGGAAGGTTCTGGAATGGTCCGACCTAGAGGACTTGGGTCGGACATGGGTCGGACGGGTGAGTTTTAAAGGGCGGTTAAGTTTCTGGAATGGTCCGACCCAGTTGGTTGGGTCGGACATGGGTCGGACATAGGAGGTTTAGAAGACGGAAAATTTATGGAATGGTCCGACCCAGTTAGTTGGGTCGGACGTGGGTCGGACATGTGGAGTTTTTCAAACTCGAAAGTTACTAGAAGGGTCCGACCCAGAGGGTGGGTCGGACGGGGGTCGGACGACCCTTAACACTTAAAAAAAAGAAATTTTGAATTTAAGAATGATAATTGGTAATAAGGTATACCTTTGGTAGGGTGGTATTGATTAGGACCCTAGGAACTTAAGGGATTAGGTTAAGATAAGTAAGAACCTTAATGTTTAAAGTTAAGTTTATAAGGTTAAGTGGTAAGAACTTAAGAAGATATTTAAAGGGGATCTTTAGGAACTAAGTGAGTTAAGTAAGGTGCAAATAACTAATGGCCTAAAAATGAATCAATGTTTTAGGTGTGTGAATTGGGACCCCGGAGAAGATAAAACAAACGACGATCGATGGTGAACGGTACAATCTTTCTTGTGACCTGCTTGCTAACGAGGTGTCCCTCGGCTTGTGTGCTATCTGTTTACTTGCTATGACTAAGACAAGATAAAGCATGCAACCGGTTATATTTGTTCTCGTTGTGTATGTGTTTTCTTTACACTAACCCACGAGACTTGAGATTGTTGCTAACCAAGTTTAGTACTTACTGAGTTAAGAATAAGAGTTAAGTATTGGTGATTGTTGGTTAATACCCGTTAAGGTTTAACTAACACATGGTGTTTAAGTTTTCTACTAACTGGAACTTGAGTGAGGAAACCCGGGACTGACTCCGGTCATGCATGCTAAGGAAAGGGGGACGGTATCTAAATCAGATCCGCCCTCCGCTTAAGGACTTGTCTTCGGACTTGTAGCCTAGGGCCGGTTGCCGGCTCAGCTACGCTGGACTCCCGCCCAGGGTAGGTGGCATTAAGATGGTGCGGTGGGATCACCTAAATCCCAGGTTTGAGATTAAGCTACAACCAATCCCTTCCAGGAACGGTTTGTATACTGAGAATAAGTTAAGGTTAAGATTGAGGTAAGATAAGGAACTGAGGTTAAGGAAATCAGAACTAAGGAGGGGGTTACTAACCCGCTTAATAAGGGAACGCTTGTGTCGTTCATTGTTTGTGAACTATGCATGTTCATCTGTGGATTATTGTTATTGCACTTCATATTATGCTTGTGTATGTAATCAGTTTCCATGCTATCGACAATTAGTCGTCGTAGCCCCGTTAGCTTGGGGGCCATGAGAGGGTGTACCAGCATTCGTGCTGACCCCCTTTGGGGGCTGTTTTTACACTTGCAGGTAAGAGGCCCATGAGGACGCACCACGAGAGTAGGAGCGGTTAGACTTAGGATGGGATGATTATTTTGAGTACGGGTTGCGCTTGTTTACCCGTCTGTTTATATTTAAACTGATGTAAGGTTGTGATTATGACTTAGTTACTTGTACTCGGTTGGTTGTTGGTATTTTGGATGATGAAGTTTGGGTCGGTTGTTTATTTTGGATAAGTATTGTAATTGATAAGGCCGGTATATTCTCACGATCAGACCGTGGCAAGGTCCAGGTGTTTGTTATTTCCGTTGCGACGAATTCGATTAAGTGTTCAGTTTTGCGATAACCACGATTGGCTTTGGATGGGGTGTTACAAGACCTGCAAGGAAGACATAAATCCTCCCTTTTTCCACAAACTCCTTGACCTTTTGGGCATCTTCAGAGCACTTCATCACCATAGGTTGAGACTGGTCTAGTTCCTGCCAGATATTCTGCAGGGTTGTGGCATACTCTTGAATAGATTGAGTATTTTGTTTAGTGTTGAAAGCTCGAACAGTCAGCTCATAGGTGGTTGCCTCATCATCCATTTTTTGAGTAGGATCTTTGAAGGAAATCCCACACCTCCTTAGCAGTCTCTAAAGAGCAGTTGCACTTAGTTGGGGCATTAGATCCATCCTAAAGCCACGAGACTATCATGGAATCAGTTTCCTCCCATGTTGAGTACTTGGAATCAGTCTTCGAAGGAGGATCATCAGTAAGATGGCTTAGTTTTTCTTTACCTTTGAGGTATTTCCAGATAACCTGAATCCACAAAAGATATTTCTGTCCAGTAAGCTTGTAGCAGGTCTGGACATTTTGAAATTCTCCTTTATGAGGGTTAGAAGAAGCGGGAGGTGTAACACTGCTGGTGGTGGAGTCAGTTGACATGATTTGGTGAAGGAAGAGCAGACGAGAGAAAGAGATTTAACAGCAATGAAGGCTGTTTAAAAAAACTGATCAGCAATGAAGGCTGAATCGTTGAGAAAAAAAACAACAATGAAGGCTGCTAAATTTTGTGAAGGAACTGGACAGCAATGGAGTGTAGTGGCTGAGATGATTAAGGGTTTAGAGCACTGCTGGCTCTGATACCATGAAGAAAGAATACAGTGAAGAAAGAATGCAGAAAAACTCTCTTATTATTCTGTAGAGAAATCTGTACATATTTATAGAGAGGAATGAGAAAGGTTAATCTATCTGCAGAGAGATGCCTAGGGAGTAACTGCCAAGGGAATATACAAGGTCTGGACAGACATGTCTAGGGAATATACAAGGTCTGGACAAACACCAATTAATAACCCACTAATAATAGCACCCACTAATAATAATAATAGCACCTAACCCTAAAGAGGAACAACTATTAATTAATTACTGAGCAGAATACGAAGTAATAGCATCTATCAACAAATAACAAAAATGCCATAAATAGTTATTATTAGTTATCTTCTTTACACGTATTAAGGGGACACTTCATTAGTTGAATTTTGTTACTTTATTGAAAAATTCATCTACAAGGTTTTGATCTGTCGAAGCAAGTTTTTCAAAGTTGGTTTTCCTCGCAGGCTATTAAGACCTTGACAAAATAAGTTAATCATACATGCTGAAACAAGGTGGTGACCGAGTGAGGCTAATTGAATGCGGAAGCTTTTGAAAAATATGTACAAGAACAAAAACAAAAACTTTATGATAACTAGGTTTCTTGCGCTTGAGATGTCTAACACTTACACTCAAATATCTAAACTTAGATCAATACAGAATGTGAAGTATTTGGATGCATTGCTGTCTTAGCTATGTGTATTGTGTAACTTTCTAAGCACGAATGAAACTAATCTTCAAAGCAATCTTCCTACGTGATCTTCTCTATCTCTACAATATTGTTAATGGAATATAGCTGTTCTCAGGCACGTCAACCCCAAGGTGAGCAGGAGGAGGAAATGCATTTTATTCTCGAGGCATTTTTCCAAGAGATGCCAAACAAGGCTCTGTCCTCTAGTATTCTTTTGAGCGTTGAAAACTGGTAGTGATAAAGCGAAGAGGGGCGCAAACATCGAGGCACAACTTTATCAGACTGCAGTGGAAGAGACTTAGAGTAAGTGGCAGGGCGATGATTTAATTATGGTTAAGGCATCAGATGAGGAACAGTCACTATCAGATAACGACAAAGGGGGGGAAGAAAACCAAAAATCGACATATATCCATGTAGAAGCCAGCTAACTCTAAGGCCGATAAGTTATGTGTACAATCATAGATTGATTCGACCCCTATGAGTCAAAAGCTTACGCCTGAAATTACCCCAGTTAAATCTCAGATAGACAAAGACGGTATTACGCTAGTTGTTGAATTATTTCACGATACACCCCCGTCATCTTTAGTTTACCAAACAAAGAAGTTCCAACAAGGAATGAGAGGGGGACAACCATTAACGCGAGAAAAAGAGAGCGGAAGAATGCGTTGATCTATTAATGCAACTAGGGTGTCAAGTTCCTAATCACAGCCTCACCAAGGCTAACCTTCTCAGTCATATCCAATCTCAAATGAGCATTAAGACTGGACAGTTGAGGACGACAAGGATCCAAAATATCGGGGAGGTTCAACATTCATTCTATGTGTTGATGGGGTTATTATAGGTGCCTTCGTCATGCAAAGGATTTTTATGAACCCATGGCGTTGACGGTAGGATTTGTCCATTTGAGAGACAAAGATCTGGAAGCCCCTCTTAAACAAGCCTTGAGGCTCCGGCTGCGTGGCTTGTCTAGGTGCTTAGTTTGGCTAAGAAGGCCTACATTTGTAGCTTGTAGATGCTAGTTTTTGTGCTAAGGCTTTGTGTTAGTTAATATCCTTTTTAGTGAGTAGTAGTTTGGTCCATAGGCTTGTATTTGGATGTGGTGGGTACTCTTTTTCCTCCCTAAGCTTTTTCCCATTGGGTTTTGCTTAGAGAGGTTTTAATGAGGCCCAAATTCAACCCATCCGCTTTTTCATAATATTATGGCTTTATGCCCAAGTTATCAAAAAAACTAATACAATGATCTTAGAATAATTACTAGAGAAACTAAAATAACTGCTCCAATATTTCTGCCATGACGTTAAGGTTGAGCCTCTACATTTTTTTGCTAAGCATAATCTAAAATTTTCTTACCCGTCAAGTGATTAGCACACTCTAGATTCAGGTTCCTTGATTTTCAACGAGATGAGGTTGTTAACCAATTCCAAAATTTTCTCTACGCTCTAACAACATACGCATGCCTCTTATCTTTATTGGACATTCAGAAGAACTTTTTCATGCCAGCTTGACTCTATCTGACTCGCAGCATCTTCATATCACACAGTTGGACTTCTTCTTCCATGGCGACTGTCTATAATCTAGACTCACTCCGTGGATGTCATTATCACCAAAACTAGAGTTCCAACAATAGATATCACAAACTGAAAAATACACTATCATGATACCTTTTCACTCAGTTGCACTTAACACCAATCTTTAACTAACGACGAGTTCCACCTATGTTCCATCATGTAATGCGCAACCTTCAAAATGAAAATTTTCTCGTGACATGATTCACAGACAAACATTCCTTCAGCCAAACAAGCACAAAACACACATTCACAGGAACACACACATGCATGGAAGCTGACAAGGTTAGCACTATCGGCGTCAGGCACAAGACCCGACCAGTCTAACTCATATATGCGTCTTGGGTGAGGCAAGGCCCTATGCCACAAGAAAACCACCACCTTAGCCTAGGAGGGACTAGAGTTGGATTTTAACCACCCAATGACAAACTCTTAACACCGACTCACTTATCCCGATGTAAGGTTACGGGACTAGTAGGGTTGGGTTCTTGTTTAATAGACACCATCTCTTGAACCCAAGCCTAAGCCCAAGTCCAAGTCCAAGGATATTCACGCCCAATTGACATCCATCTGAAAGACCCAACCTTAAAGTTCGGATCCAGGTAACTCGAACTCCAAGGAGTGAGCTAACCCAAGGCCTACCACTAGGGGAAACCCAAATTGTTGGTAGAGGGTGCAATGTGGGCTACGTAGAACACTTGCCACCACCCTAATCGAAACCATCAATGTCTTAACCCTTAACGGGATACTTAGGCACGTTACCCACCGTTCCTTACTTATAAAGGGATTGAGTTCCGACAGGGTGCCAAACATCCCGACAACCTAGCATCATGATCACAGACCTAATCGTTAAGGCAACAGTGTCATTGACAAATGTTGCTAGCCCATAACCCTACGGCTAGGGTCTAGACCCTTGCTAAAATGCTTCATCCGATAGGGGCCCCACGTCCCCAGCATTAGTCAAGAGAACGTAAAGGCATAATACATGGGCGACTAAAGTCAGTGCAACATAGGGACACCTGAATAGAATGTGGCTACTTCTTTTATTCATAAAAAAAACTTGTTTACAATTGGTGTCATTACATCCAACACAAATGACCCATGCAACAAACTACATTACAAAAATGGGGCATGACACTTTTCCTTAAACTCTACAGTTGACCCTAAATCCTTCATGGATTTTCTTTTCTACAATAATTTGTCATATATATCTTCACTTTCTTCATCATTCATTCATGAACTATTTTCAGTTGTCTTTGCAAGGGTACTATAAATTTCTTTTTTCCAACTATTTGGATTGTGGTCATGTTTTCCTACTCGAGTGGTTTTAATTATTGTTTGTTGGAACTTTTGATTTTTGCTGATGATGACTCAATCCGTGTGCAAATTGAGTCAATGAACAAATGCTAGAACTTGAAGTTTTACTGCTGCTCGAGTCTATCACCTGATAGAGTTCATCGACATCCATCGGAGTTGATATGAAGATGACGGTAGCAACAACCGTGAAATTCACGGGAGAACGTTGTCAAGTCGTCCACTGGCTTGGTAGATTGCCGAATATTGAGGAAGGCTCATAAATGTTTAGAAAATTGTTAGGCCCAAAAATCATGCCATGTGGACGTTATGCTCCAAATCGGAAACCGACTCTGTCACCGTCAAACTCCCAACTACTCATTATAAAAGGAAGCTCATGTCTACTAATCATTTGTACTTTTCTACACTTGGCTGCAATATTTTGAGAGAAAATTCACCAAAAAGATATAAGATATCTCTATCATATGCTATAGAGAGCTTTATTGTTTGATGGATTCTAGGGCGATCCTAGACTTACTACACTTATCAAAGAGCTTATTAGAGAATTTGTAGGGTAAGTGAGTTATATCTTGCTAAGTAGAGCTCTTCTACTTTGTAGGCAGTGTAAGCTCTTTATTTTGAAGATCATTAATAAAGGTTATATTGTGTATGTAATTGTGTTGATTAATTGCTTCCATTACTCTAAGTTTGATAAAGTCAACATGTTTTGTAGACTAACTGCTTAAAATACTTTGAGTCGGCCCACCGATTCAACATGTGGTATCAGAGTGAGGTTTGGCTGACACACTCCATTTGAAGATAACCTATGAGATGGTAGAGTGCTCTTATGTTTTTGAGCCGGACTCCAACTTTCAGACAAACTCTAGTTGTTATGCACAGAGCCGAAGTTCCACATCCAGATCCATTCTATCAAGTTCCACCCCTCATGAGGTGCTATAGATGACAAAGATAAACACTGTTGATGAACAAGCGTCGATGATCTACCTGAAGTTGACTCTATTGGGGGTGCTGATAGGTGCGGAATTTATCTATATTTCTATGCTTAATGTGATTAATATTTTATTAGTTTATATGATAAATTCCTTACTTATATTTTTAATTATGTTAAATGTTTAGATTATTCCTCACATGTTGTTTTATGCTAAAACAGGTTAAAAACGCTGAAAAAATGTCTAAAAACATATGTCAAAAGCTTCACGATCAAACTGGAACCAAACAGAAGCAAAAACAAACATTCTGCTTAATTTACAGCATGGTCCAAGTTTATGTACTGGTTTATAAACTCGGACCACACTACAACGGATGTTACTGTCTATTTTTATATGTGGTCCGGGTGTTTGTACTTATCACTAGTACAAAAATGGCCTGTTTCGGCGCCCCTATTTCGGCGGTTGTTACAAAACCGCCGAAATAGGGTGGTTTCTGAAAAGGTCGGGAACCTATTTCGGTGGTTCCTTACCAGGAACCGCCGAAATAGGTCCTCGTAAATAATAATAAAAATAAAATGGACCTATTTCGGTGGTTTCTAGTAAGGAACCGCCGAGATAGGTGTTTTTATATTTTTCCTTTTTTTTATTTTATCATCTATTTCGGCGGTTCTTCGTTAGGAACCGCCGAAATAGGTCTTTTTTATTTTTTAAAATAATCGATGACCTATTTCGGCGGTTATTAGATAGGAACCGCCAAAATAGGTCAATTTCTCGTTCTTTTTTCGCATTCCTGGTTGTTTTTCGTCTATTTTTCAAATTCCCGCCCCTCCGCATTCTTTTTCCGACCTTCCGTTTCTCTCTCTCTCTCTCTCTTCATTCTATTCACGCACCGTAATTTTGCAACCCTCAAGCCTCCGCCTTCATTCTCTTCTTGTGTCTGCTCCTCAAACTGCTGCATCTCACTCACCAGATTGAAGACGGGGCTGAAGCTTTTCATTCCGAAATCGTAATACACTCGAACTTATATTTTTCTGCCTCTATTCATTCTTTGTGCCTCTCACGGTATGTTTTTGTAACTCTAACAGGCGAGCAACAACATGCTCTGTGCCTCACATCAATTTTGCAACCCTAACTGGCGAACAAGGAATCGACATGCTCTGCGCCTCTATTCATTCTCTGCTCCCTCACGGTAATTTTTTCAACCCTAACTGGCGAGCGAAAACATGCTTTGCACCTCACGTCAATTTTGCAACCGTAACTAGCGAACAAGGAATCGAACATGCCCTGCCCCTCTATTCCTTCTCTGCGCCCTCACGGTAATTTTTGCAACCCTAACTGGCAAACAAGGAATCGAACATGCTTTGCGCCTCAAATGAGTCACTGGAACAAACACACCTATTTCGGTGGTTCCTAGCTAACAACTGCCGAAATAGGATCGCACACCTATTTCGGCGGCCTCCATTTCTGCGGTTCAGAACCGCCGAAATAGGCCCTAAACAACCGCAGAAATAGGTTGTTTTTCTACTAGTGTATATTAAACCCGAACCAGCTAATATTCTCGCACATTTGGAAAGTGAAGAGAAGCGTCACATCATGCACAGACATAATGGGCTGGATCAATTTGTTAATAAAGCTTGGACGTGAACAAAACTCACATGGACATTGCAAAGTGGGCCGCGTACACAAAGCATAAAGAAGGGATGCTGGGCTGGATATTGACGTGCATGATACAACCATGCATGCATGGAGCTGGCTCATATACTGCAGGCTTATGTTTGGAGGAGTGCTGCAATAATTAAAACGCAGCGTAAAGACCATTTTCCTCTCTTGATATCTGCGCGGTAAGTCTCCACCTCAGAATTCTCTTACATTTTTTTATTTTTCTTCTTTAGCATTTCATCCCAATTCACAGCAACTCAGAGTAACTCATTTTTTCCCCAAGTTGATCGATGCTTCTCCCTAATTTGATCGATAATTTTGTCCCCCAAATTGATTGATTAATACGTTAACTCAATGCAGTTTTTTCACTCCAATTTGATCGATGAATACACACCAGCCACACGCACTCTATATTCTTCACTCTCTTCGATCAAGACTTGATTCATACTTGATATGTGCTGGCGTATTCACAACTAGACCAAATGGTTTGTGAAATTTGATTTATCAATACAGACACATTATATTTATCTTAATTTGGTGTAGATACCTCAATACGTTGTCCTGTATTATCCAATCTGCTCATTGCATTTATATATATATTTGGTGTTGTGTTGCAGTACACAGCTCGATTCAATGTTGAGATGAAGAATTTCTTTTATATACTTAACAGAGGAAAGGTCCCGAAGAAGAAAATCAATTGTATGTCTATGTCTATGCTCTCATTGTTCCTAAAATTGTGAATTGTTAATTGCTCACTCGTCCTGCTAATTGTTGTAGTGCTCAGTCTATTGTTTGGTTTGTATTCATTGCAAAGCCGCTGTTAAAAAGTAAGAGATCATCTCACTTCTATATTCCAGTTACAATCAATCAAAATTATGTCTTATGTTTTATCTTTTTTTGGTGAGTTGTATCTGTAAATTATTGTGGTCTAGTATGATAATTATCCTCGCTAATGTTTGTGGGTGCTTTGAATAGAAGAAGCTTGCTCATTGAAAGTAAGGAAAATCAACTAGTTACAAAGCTTTATTTAGGATCAATGGTGTTTATAATCGATCTTAACTACGAGGCTCTTGTTGAAGATGAAGAAAATGATAGCGATATTCATTAAACTTATCATTCATATAAAGTTCTATTTAAGTTTTGTTTAATTTTTACACTAATTTCATTCTCTTTGTCTAATATTTTTGTATTTTTTAACGTAGTTCATCAATTAGTTGAAGATGGGGGGTCGACAGTGGTGATTGAACCGAATGCTCCCTCGTCTTCTAATTCTGTCATTGTTTATGAACAATGTGCTCCATATTCTTCTAATGTTGTTGTTCTTGATGGAAATACATCTCCACCCTTAGTTGGTGATGATCATGTCTCTGCTAACTCTACTGAAAATGCATAATCTGAGTAACTCACATCATGTGCATCAGGTTAACCTCTTGCTCTTATCAGGTTAAAGTTTTGTTCTTATCAGGTTAACATTTTGTTCTTATCAGGTTAACATTTGTTCTTATCAGGTTAACATTTTTCTCTTATCAAGTTAACGTTTTGTTCTTATCAGGTTAACGTTTTTCTCTTAGGTTAACGTTAAAATTAGTTTGTGTTTGATAAGTCAACTTTTAATTTGCAGATTTTGTAAGCCCTGATGATGAAGAGTCATGAAAGAGGTTAGAGTTTGCCTCTATTGAAGTGAATCTTTTAATGGGTACATTCGAGGCTACTTGCAACCAGATTATAACTTGGTTCAGCTTTTTCCACATTTTGAGAGGCTGGTTGCTGAAAAGAGACACATTGAGTTGAAGCTTGACTTTAATTCAGTGAGCCGAGTTCTAGATACTTCTTTTGCACAGCTCAATTGCATCACAAACGGCTAAACATTATACCCCTAGGATATGTGCAAGCTTCAAACATTAGTTTAGTCATATTTTTGCATACAGCTTAATTCCGGTGGATGCTAATTGCAATGAGCAGCTGGTCGCTTCCGTGTGTTTAAAGTATGTGATGATGGTTCTCACTTGGATGAACGTATTGTTGCAGTGGGTATTTGTGCTTCTAACTCTGATTCTACTATGTTGCATTGTTCATGTTTACTTTTTGAGAGCTTCGGGATCCTCTGTTGTCACATTTTACGTGCGATGGATATACTGGCTATCATGGATTGTAAATCTTTACAGGGTATTCCATCTAAGTATGTTCTTCCTAGATGGACTAGAAGTGCCAGAGCTGTTGATGATGTTTATTTCTCCACTCCGCTAGCACCAGTCTTTAAACTTGGAGAATGCTTATATGGTACTTAGTAGGAGGCTGAATATGATGACTAGTCAAGCATGTACTAGCTCAGATTTGATGTATAAGTTTGCAGCTGAAGTTGATGTGCTTTCCATCCGATTTAATGAGATGACTAGTGTTGCTAATTCAAAGATATGTTCTTTTTTAAATTCTACCATTTTTGATGTTATTATTTTTGTGACTACCTTTTTTGTTTTCACTAATGAGTTTTAGTCTTTCTCTTCTGTTTCTAGGTGATACAACTCGAGATTTTCCTGGAAAACAATGAAGGCTAGCGAAAATCCAAACCGTTCAAGAAAAAAGGATGAAAAGGTCTTGCTGGGAGTAGGTTGCAAACAAACTCAAAGGGGGAAAAGAATTCTCAAGCTGTTGAAAAAGACCCCCCCCCCCTGCACTTGTAAACCATACACTTTTTCCTTAGGATATATTCTTTTGTCGATTGTAGATCACACTTTTTGTTTAACTCTACTATGTTTTCAACTTTGTTTATCTTCACTTCATTTTTCTAAAAGTGACTATATAAAATGTCTTAGTGTAATTTTTGCTTACTCTGCAATGATATAAGCTTTAAAATGGATACACACATATCATCCAACAGGTTTCCCAAATTAGTGTTTTTACCCCTTAAAATAATATATGTGAAATAGCCAAGTTGACTAATTACACGTGACAGATTAACATAATACAAGTGTCAAGTTAATGAAATATTACTGGCAGGTTAACAAAGTATGAGTTACAAGTTAACAAAATACAAATCTTGGAAATAAATTATCAATTGTTACAATTTATTATTTATTAGTTTCCGAATTATATGTCATTCATACAGAAATAAATATACCATAAGTTTACATAATACTAGCCATGATTTCATATCATTAATATGTAAAAACTACTCAATTCCTTTTTAACTTTCCTAATAATAGGTTAACCATTTACATTAAGCTACAGGTTAACCTTTTATAAGCTACGGGTTAACCATTTACAATCTACTGCTTAACCATTTATGATTGACAGGTTAACCATTTACATGTGAAAACCATTTACATGCGACATGTTAACCATTTAGATACGACAGGTTAATCATTTAAGCTTGACAGGTTAACCATTTTCAAGTGACAGATCAGCCATTTACCAGCGACAGGTTAATAGTTTTCAAGTGATAGGTTAACACTTTTCAAGCCATAGGTTAACGCTTTCAAGCCACATGTTAACGCTTTTCAAGCCACATGTTAACGATTTACAAGTCACAGGTTAACCATTTACCAGCATTTAAGATTGACAAAAAATATTTCTTATTTTCCAATATACATGTTGGCTTTCATATACAACTCAAAATGCAATACCATTACACCACAAACTGAACCTGTTAATTCAAAAGGCACCACACTAATTCATAATACCAATGTCAATCATGATTACACAACACAATCTGTAACATTACAAATGTTGACACTGATTTGTTAAGAGACATCACAATTGAAAAAAACCATATGTTGAAACTTATTTGTCACACCAAACTAGGACATACAATGTCATTTTCTTCATTTTTTGGCCCCTCTCCTTTGTCTTCTACATCTTCCCTTTTCTTGAATGTAACGTAATGCCTTCTCTGTCAGATTTTCTGCAAATTCGATAAAATCCCCATCTTTATACAACAGGCATGCAGCAATACACTTTATGTGGAAATCCCAAAACTTCTTGCTGATAATATCCTCAGTCACTTTGTCACTTACGTGCCAACACTTTATCAGCACACACAAATATGAATGACATGTTAACCAAATGAGAATGATAGGTTAACCAAATATGAATGATAAGTTAACCAAATATGAATTACAGGTTAACCAAATATGAATGACAGGTTAACCAATATGAATGACAGGCTAACCAAATATGAATGACAGGTTAACCAAATATGAATGATACGTTAACCAAATATGAATGACAGAAAATTATATTGGCTTTGATACATTTATTTACAAGTAAACCATGTGAATACATAACTCAAACAAGAATGATATTCTGCGAGGCTAGATAATAAGCAAATTACAACTAATTGCAAACAGTAAAAATCAGGGGATTTACCCAATTGTGTTGTTGAGAATAATAACCAGATTATCATGTTTAAGGTCACCTTGTCACGGTACAGAAGTACATACTACATCAAATCATTTCATCAGAGGCGTCAGTAAAATTCATTAGTTTCTCCCCGATAGAGAAACTCTCCTAGGATGAATATTCCTTTTGTTATAAATGTCACATTGGCAAACTCTTCATCAAAAGCCTGGTTCGAGAAAAACCTCTTCATCGGAAGTCTAGTTCGAAACAGATTAAACTAAAATTCTTCTAACATAATATGAATGAATTAACTAAAGATTATAGTGAATTATTGGTTACTGGTGAGGATCCCCCACGGTGAATTATATCACTTTGTTAATGATACTTCAAAGATGAAAAAATACTATTACAAAGATGACATGTATACAAAATTCATACTTGCTACGATCAAAGAGGACACCACAATCTTGAGCTTTCATATACGCACCCACCTTATTTGTTTAATCTAAATTTACAAGATCTTTGATCACCGATATTTTTCTCCTTCCCTAAACAAACCACCACCGGCACAAAAGACACAGAGGTAAATACGAACAAACTAATTCAACATATCATTCCATAACCTCTTATGTTTTATTTGACCCACTCAAATCTCGGATGCGAGTGAATGAAGAGTCATGAGGAACGGAGCTAGAAAAACAAATAATGCATGAAATACTGCTAAGAAGATATTTGTAGGGATAAAACTATATACTAAAGAATAAAATAATAAACTAATCCTACAACTCTACTACGGGTAGCAAATAAAAACCCGGTCGGAGTATAGTGTAAATATATTATGACCGAGAGTATCGTACCCAAGGGACTTATAGAAAACTAGTCCTAATCCGGGCAAAAGCCTATTCTAAGACAAGGGGGGAAAAGTAAATGTTGATTCTAAACTAAGTAACTAAGTAAATTAACTTTGATTTGGGAAGATATCAATGCAAGAGTAACGTATGACCGATAATCAAGGATAGCAAGTCTCAAAGAGGATTTGTTTCTCGCAAAATGAATATGCCGGGTGACATGCCGGACCTTGGATACCCGGCATAGTCAAGGCCTTGAATGTGCCGGACAACTTCCATCCGGCACTACATCCGGCATCGTTCATTTCGTGAATACCACTTCTTGCTTCTGGTTCGACAACAAGAACTCACTATCCACATCTGCATCGTGCATAGCCAATGCCGCGAATACAACCAGAATAATGGGGAAATAAGAGATTAATCCAAAACCTTAGCATTTGTTGCCCTTTTTAGAACAACAATATTAAAGATTACCGAGATCCTAATCTATCCTATTCTTGCTTTGGTAAGCCTTAAACAGGACTTAGAGATAAGAGAATAAGTGGCTAAATCATTCAACTTGTATGAAGACTAGAAACCTCCGTTAAGAAACTCGTAAATTCCATATATGATCATAAGAGTTTTACAAGGAAATTCATCCCTAACCAATGAACTAAAAAGGAATTCTACATCACCATCCACACAATTATAAGAAGAAAATAAAAGGGGGAGAAGGAGATGTTCATAGCCTTAACCCGACAAGGTCTTCTTCTTCTCTTCACGTGGATGGATCTGCAGAATTCTTTGGACACCAACAAAGGAGTGAGGTGGAAATATAGAAGTGAATGGCGTGGATTTGGTATGTTGAAATGTATCCAATGATGTAGACTCTCGGCCTATTTATAGGGCTCAATTGTGTCTGTTGCCGGGCGTCGTGTCGGATGAGGAGTAGCCGGCACATGTGAAAAACGTGTCAACTGCTCAATGGTCGAAACCGCAAAAATCCGCATGAAACAGTGCATATGCCGGGTAGCAGATACCCGGCATCATACCCGGCACCAGCCTAATCACCAACGGTCAATAACTGTTATCGCTTGGTCAACCGTGGCGACTCTTCACTTATGCCGGATGGAATCTACCCGGCATTGTTTCCGGCAAAACCTCTTTTCTGATCTGTGTTTATGTCGTGCAGGATCAACCCGGCATTGAGTCCGGCATCAACTAAACTTTTGCCTAGAAAATCATTCCTTGCATAAAAACATATAAAAAGATAAGACTGAACTAATAAAACACTTTAACACAAAATATAGCACAAATAACATATATATAACCTTATTTAGATAAATATAATACTAAATCTAGCACATAAAATATGATAAGTTTGTGGCTTATCAAGGCCATACACTTACCTTTGCTAGTCCTCGAGCAAAATTAGATTAGAAAGGAGTAATTACTTATGCACAAAACAGATAAACTTTAGAATGACAATTAGATAAATATTCCCAACTATCTGACTCTAATCCACAAGTATCACTTAAACCTCCTTATTCCATCAGAAACATACGAATGGGTATAAAAGCAAAGAATTTTCAAAACCGATCAACACTTTTGGGCTATTTTGTATAAGGGATTTTTGTAATCTCTCCTTTTTCCGGTTTCCATCATTCAGCTCTATTTTTCAAGAGTTTCTGAATGTGGTGAAGACACTCATCGATGGTTTTTATATTCAGCCCTATTTTGCAAGGGTTACTGAATCAACCATGATTTTTTCTGCATTGAAGAACGGGGAATTTAGGAGAAAATAAAAGGAAAAACTCTCGTTTCTTGCTTTTATTCTGAGGCAGTTCATTGCAACCTCAAAGAATATAATGCTTTTCCTTTGGAAGAAGAAGATTTTTCTTTTCTTTTTCTTTTCTTTTTTTCCTTCTTCTTTTTTTCCACAAAAACCCTATTTAAGATTTTCACCCAAAAGATTTTCACAATTTGAAAGGAGAAACAAATAATACCCAGAAGTACATAAAGGAAAGAAGTAGGAGAAAGATCATATACTCATGTTTAAATAAAAAGAATCAAGAAGTTAAAAACAGGAATCTACAAGTCATTAGAAAGCTTACCTCTTGAGAGAACAAGCATTTAGTCATTCCTAATCTTATCTCAATCAAAAACATGTAAAAGTTTAGTAAAACATTGATTAAACGCACAACTTATGCATATTATTATAACTTATTTTTTTAAGGGGGGTCCCTGCCCTACACTTGGCAAGAACATTGTCCCCAGTGTTCAAAAGACGAAAAGAATTTTGATTTTTTTTAAGAACTCAGAAGAATAACTATAATGAAACCACTTACCATAAATCAAATAACAAATATAACAACATAAGAATAAAAGAGAAAGATTATAGGGAAAGAAAGGCTCCCCTGTTTGATATTAAAGGCGTGAGGAGGAACCGCCCTACACTTAGCCTTTTAGGCTACTTGGCTTTATCTGAGATCCTTGCCATAGTGACCGAATTCACATGCTCCCTTGGATTAGTTTGTGTTTGGGAAGGGAGCTGACCTTGTTATCGTGGTTGCGTCAGAAGTTGTTGTAACTGCAACTGCAACGTTTTGTGCTCCTTGCGAATGGTCGAGATCTCGTTGTGAGTGTCCTAGGTCTTGTTCATTAGGGCTGACATCATGTCACGAAGTCAGCCATTTCAGCCTCTAATGATGATGCAGGGTGAGATGGTCGGTATTGCCTCTGACCGCCCTGGTAGCCGGCTTGAATCTGGAAGTTGTGAGGGGGTTGGTTCCCCTGTTGCCATAGCTGCTGACACCCTTGGTTACTCACATAATTGACTTCCTCAACATTCTGAAAGTCTGGCATATCAGGGCTCGGAGCGTGTGGTCGTGCACTAACCACGTTCGCCTGTTGAGGAAGTTGATTCATTGCTATTTGCTCCACCACCTTCTGTAGAGCGCTAACCTTTGTAGACGTTTGAGTGTTGCTCTCCAACAACTGCTCATGACTTTGCATTAATTTGTCAAATCTGGCGTCACCCTTGCCCACTTGATATAAACCAGCGGTACCCCCCTGGTTCCACCTGTGGCCCAATCTCTAATCTCTTCGCAAAGAGATTCAACCCCACTAAGGAATTGATCTCCAGGCTTCTTCAGTATGTCTGCACCAAGGGAGGATAGGATCATTGTTTTGCATTGGTTGACCAATCCTTTGTAGAACAACTGAGATAGTTGTTCCTTGGTGAGGTCGTGGTGTGGACATGTGCGCAACAACCCCTTGAATCTGTCCCAAGTCTCACAGATGTTCTCCGAGCTAGGTTGTCTGAAGTTATAAATCTCGGCGATCATCTCCAGGGTGCGACTTGGAGACATGAATTTATCATAGAATTTGGTTGCCATGTCCTCCCATGTGGTGATGGTACTAGGGGTCAGACTATGGTACCACTTGCTGGCGTTCCCCGTAAGGCTATGGGGAAAGAGAGAAAGTCTGGCGTATTGGAGGACATTATTCGTGGAGGTTAGGCTATTTGTATGTTGTAGAAATTGGTGATGTGGAGCAAGGCATCGTTCGGGTTTGTACCGTCGAACATACCCATTCCGTGATGCATCGGTTTGATGATATGGCTTAAGTTTTGGTCATTCATCATATTCATTTTGTGGTAGGAGAGTGAGGTCGATTGCTGGCTTTTGGCCTTGGTTGGAAGGCCGGTTTATGTTGCGGACGGTCGGTGCTGCCATTTGTGTGTTGTATAGGTTTCTTCGTTGACGAATGGAGCAAAGGAGGGTTCTCTCGATCTCTGGGTCAAAGTTGGCTAAATTTTCAGGAACACTCATTGACCGAAGAAGCATTCACCTTTTAAATATTTATGAGGAGCAAAAACAACAAGTTATAATATTTCATAGTAATAAATAATAAGGCAATGAATTAAAAAATACAAAAATTAAAAGAGAAACAAAATTTTGAACGTGCCGGACATGGTGTCGGGCATGTTTTATCCGGCAGTGGACTTCCTCCAATACGGCTGGGTTGATTTTACCCGGCTTTGCGCCCGGCGAGTCCAAATTTGAAAAGAAGAATTAAGTAAGACGAAAAATAGAAGGGAGAGATATAATAGACGAGCGAGTGGAAGAAATATTAATAAACACTCTAAAATTTTTAAAATATGCAAAATAATAATTGAGACTTGTTGCCGCGTTGTGCGTGTTTCTTATCCGGCTAGGGACTTCCTCCAAACTGCCGGAAGTGTAATACCCGGCCTTTGACCCGGCTTCTTCGAAAATCGAATTTGAAGAAGCAAAATAAAAAGGAGTATTAGAAGAGCAAAATAAACGAAAGTGAAAGAATCAGTG